>CAVNYN010277319.1:0-14217 GCA_963692815.1 Nyctanthes arbor-tristis
AAGGGTAGCAGCACCTAGCCGTTTCATTGTGTGTTCAACGAATAAGTATATCGACATTCTCCGTGGCAGTAGAGCTTTTTTTTTTAGTTGGGGGATCCATTCAGTATCTCTCTTTTGGAATGTAGGATAAAACTAAGGGTAATTTTTGACCTCTCCAACCTTTCAACGATAATAGATTACGTACTCAATCTTTATTTTTTGTGCTGTGGGTCCTCAACCTTTGAGAGAATCTCTCCCCAAGTCCCCGTTAATACTTTCAATCTATTTAAACTGTTAAGTTTTTATAAAGGGACAATTCTACCTTTATAACAGTTGGGAATTTTGGGTGAAGTCACCTTTATATCATTATTATCTTTTAAATTAAAAATATAAGAAAATAATATAAAAATTAAAAAGCACACACTACACACACCCTAACCTTTCAGCGGGATATAACAGAAGCTTCGATCTCTTGATCTCATGCATTAGGTGTCTACAGTTGTTCATGTTGTGCCCCACAGCCCTTTGATATCTACAGTATTTTGATTGGTCCACGTTCTTCATATGCCTTTTTACGGGCTTTGGTTTGAGCAACAATGGATTGCTCTTCAAGAGGTCAAAGATATATTCTATGGATATATTGAGGGGGTGACCGACCCGGTGGGGCGGACGGTTCTTGGTCCTTCCTCCTACTAGAAGATTCTTTTCTAAGGTCACTTGGTCGCTCCTTTAGCACCGCACCTAGCTCGTGGGTTTGTTGAAGGGTTGACTGGGAACCTTGAAGCCTTTACGGAAGAAGGCTTGACCGATGTTTACGCGAACAAGTGGGCGCTGAGCCCTTCCTCTTTTGTAGGTGCCCACTTGGTCGCTGTGACTCAGGCGACCTCAGCTTCCTAGGACCTTACCTAGGTTAGGGGCCCAATCTTGAGTAAATGCAACTCCTAGCCGCATTTTTTGAGGAATCTGATGTGGCCATCACGTTAGGGATTAGCCGGCTGGACCCTTGCGTCGAGGTGCGACCTAACCCTCTCTTGATGCATTTCCCTAGAGAATCCATCCCCTTTAGGGGTATTTTATAGCTTTGTTAGGAAGTTGGCGGCTTGTGCTGTTGCAACCACCAGACTTCTTCGGCGAGGGCCTTTACGTATCGCCGGAAAGTTTCTGTTGCCGCTACTGGCTGTGAGGAGCCGGCACTGGCGGTGCCTCGATTTTCTTAGAACCCAGGAAGTAGTCTGACCCTGCTAGTTCCAGTCTTTTGACTTTCAGAACGTCTTCCACTCATTCCTTTTCACTAAATGTTAGATTTCATCAGATATTTGTTTTACACAGCTTTTTGTAAGATTTCCCACATATGGCATCAATTTGTTGATGCCAAATTTAGCTTTCGACTCAACAAAAGAGATTTGATTCGTAGGAAATTCATATTTGAACAAATATAAGCAATAAATGTAAAAAGACAAGGGATGTTTGTAATAAATGGAAGACTATAAATGTATTAGAGACAAGAAGAATGTGATTTGGGTGTTGAACCTCTTCTCAGTTCTGTTTACCTCTATTTATAGTGTACATTTACCATTTGCTTGGGAATAATGATTCTAAGCATATAATATGGCCCCACATGAGTGACGCAAGGGTCAATCGACTGAGATTAGACCTTCACTTTTTGACTTTTTGGGTTGTCTGAACCATGCATGGGGCAAGTAACCTCCATATTGCATTTAATGCTAAAGTCCCATCAGTCGTAAATGATAAGGTTCCTCACGTGGCTTTCCAAGCTGCTACTGAGTTGGCATGCTCGCTAGGTCGCGGCTTTTGGTTGAGGTACTTGCGAGCTCGCTAGCGAGCTACTTGTATGCCCTGAACCATAGGAGCGATGGAACAAAACTTTATCCTTTAGGTCGCTAAATCCGGTCACTAGATCTATTGGTCGCTAGGTCACTAGGCGAGACGCTCGGGGCCTACTTCCAAGTCCCTATGACCATTGACCACCATTGCCTTTTGACCTTTGTTGGCCCTCTACGACCTAGTGGATACATTGCCTTACTAGTCTACTCTTGTGAATAGTTGTGAAACTAATCTAAGTTATATTTTGACTTAACTAGAAGCATGTTATATTCATCTTTCAGTTAAAAATCAATGACATTTAAGTAAGCTTTTATAGTTATAATCTATACTCTTCCTTTAAAAAATTATTGTGAAGAAGTCAACGTTGATTGGCATCAATATTTAGCACATCTTCATTTTGTGAACAAGAAGTTGAATTAAAAAAAAAGGTTAATAAATGTTGAAAAATGAAGAAACAACATATTTCTCTTTAGTTATGTATGAGTAACCTCAAAAGTAACCAAAAAATAAACAAACTCCTTCTATATTGTGTGAAAATGGATACATGAGAGCAAGAAATTAATAATTCTGAATTGTTAGCTACCACCTTTAATGTAGAGACTACACCTACTACACTTCAGAGCTTTTCATTAGTTCTGCTACCTAAAATATGGACGGAAATATGGATAAATTAGTGATGCTACTAATAAAAACGGGATACAAGCTTCAAGTTATCTAAAGATAAAATTTTTAGTTTCAAATTCCAAGAAAAAGAGAATATAAATTAAAAGGACAAAATTGTTTTGTGCTAATTAATGGATTATAGTTTGCCAAATTAATTAGTTGATTGAATATGATTAATTGATAACTAGAAGGCCACTCGTGTGCAGTATGGATAGAGCTCTAATAAAAAATTTCCTAAATAATTGTGCACACTAAACTGAATAAAAAAATAAAATTTGAAAGCTGAAAACATTCCAGTCGATAGTCAGGCTATTGATTAGTCAGAATCCACGTCAAATCGAGGGTTAAGATGACCAAGAATGATTCTCAAGGGCTTTTTTCACGTTTGTTAAAGGATGCTAACTGAACAAGTAAACATAAAATTGAAGGATTAAAGAATAATTACTGATCTTTAATCCCTGGGGAAATTTTCTAGCATAAATGAGGGCCACTCATCTAGACACACACATACATGAACCCTATATACATTTTCTCTCCCTTTGAGTGATGGACTACATGAACTTCCTCTTTCTTGACCTCTCCGAAAATGGACAGAAAGTCGGATCCTGCCTCATCTTCATTTTTCCACCCTCCATGATCTCTATCTTTAGAAACAAATAATATGGGAGATAGAGTGAAAATATACTATGCACGGTGGAGATGATGATGCTCCCTCTCGCAGGCTTCATCCACCCAAAAATCACTTCAAAAATGCACCACTATATTCTCTTTTCACCATCTTCTTCACTTTAAGTTGATTTCTGGCAAAAGGTCGATTTTTGTGTCAACAAAATGGCACCCGGGAACATGTACAAAAAGTTGATCAACTTCAAGAAGCAAAAATTTTGCGAAAAGCGAGTGGGTTTCAAAGAAGATTAAATTACTGAAATATAGAGAGTATCACACTACATAGCTGGCGAGAAGGGAAGCAAACCATGTGCAAAGAGGAAAAACAAGCAACATAATTTGATGATTCACAACAAGAAAATTCCAAAGAAAATCAGTGGACTTGGCATTCAAAAAGAGCCGCAAGCTTAAATTTTGGCTTCCAGCTAAGTTATGTTACTCAAAACTTTCAGCCTATGACATCAATTTCTAGCATAATTGATTAAAATATTGCACCATGAAAGAAACCTAGTTCTCCTAGCAAACACCCAACGATCCAACAAGGTTGAAGATATGTGCCAGGAAGCAGCGCTTCCATGAGATGAGTTGAAGAAAGTAAATAAAAAAATTGGTATACGGATCAGGGACCAACTCAAAGTAGCTTTTTAGGTGTAAGTATTAAAAAACCATCTCAGAATGGAAATCTCTTCGTGAAGAAAGTAATACGGTTCGGGGTCAAAAAATACCTCCAGCCACTGCCATAATTATCACCGACTCTAGCACCTCTTCGTCAGCCTTTATGAATTTTCCAGGCATGGTTTTCACCAACGGGTAAATTACTTCGTGACCTTCAATTGTTAATAGCTTTCTTCTACCTCTTTTACAAAATTAGCTATTATTTTATGTAGTTCTTGTATGAATTGACCCTAATTCCCGAAGATATTCCCACTAATGAATTTACAAACAAGACAGGGAAAAAGAAAGCAGAAAATTATGAACACAAGAGTTTCGGAGTTTGGCCCAAAGGAGCCAGGGAAGTTCACGACACCAAATTAATGGAGTCTCCATGTCATTCTGCTAAAGCCTCACCTATGTAGATATGCTTCCAAGAATCTACCTTATATCGGATGAAGATTACAGAAGAGTTTTCTAAAAAATTACTTGCACAACTAGAGGACACATCTCACAAAGAACCATATTGATGTAAAGCTATCTCTTAAAAAGAATCTCTCTAAACCCCTATACAACTTATAAAGAGAATCCACAATCAGGATTTTTGAGGAAGAACAGAGAGACTTAACCCTAGATCTACAATCAGGGAACAATGAAACTTGAGATCAACAGCTGAGATGGACCATCAAAGACTTAATAAAATATGCCATTTGTAAAACACAACTTTCACACTTTGTTTAAAACTTGAAACCACCTTTCTCACATTTTCCACCTTGGTTGAAATGTTTTTAACATTGGCTATGGCAGACCTTGTAGGCATATCCGGCTGCATTGCTTAAAAATTTGATACCTGCAAAACACAAAATCACATATCAGTTTTAACATTTTAAGAAAGTAACTCACAGACCTTGACCAAAAAATACACAAAGTAAATTTGAACTTCAGTGGGGAACAATATACAATATTTAGGGTACTCAAACAGTCCCTAGACTTGGCCAAAGGGAGGACTTTTGCCCCCATATCAGCAAAATTATGTTGGGTGGAAATTTTCTTAATTTTGATGACACCCTGCTCAATAATATCTCTTATGAAATGAAACTTGATATCAACATGCTTTGTGCTATCATGAAATACAGGATTCCTGCTCAAATGAATAGCACTTTGATTATCCAAATAAAGAATAATATAAATTTTATCCTTCAAAAACCAAGTTCATTTAATAAACCCTTAACTGAAATTCCCTCCTTAAAAGCATCAGTAGCTGCAGTGTAGTTAGCCTCAATAGATGATAATGCAACTATTTTCTGCAACTGAGACCTCCAACTAATGTAGGTGTTACACAAAGTATAAAAAAATGCAGAAGTAGACTACCTCTTATGCAAATCACGAGCATAGTCAAAATCAACAAACCCTTTTAGAACAATCTCACCTGATTGTTTCTTAAATAGCAAACCCAAATCTTCTGTTCCTTTCAAGTATTTCAAGAGTCATTTCATGGACCTGCCTAAAGCAGTAATTTTATGGGCCATATTAGGTCTTGTGCGGACCATTAAGTACATGATAGACCCACCACATTTGCAAAGGGCACATTCTCTATTCTGTTCAGTTCCGGATATTGAAAGAAACAAGTTTTGTATTAATCATAGCACATTTCTCAAGCACTTTACCAATATATGCAGATTGATTTAAGAAAAGAGAACATTCAGATCTATTCTGCACAATATTCATGCTAAGAATTTTTCTAGTAGGACCTGTTCTTTCATTTCAAATTCTTGATTCAGCTTTTCTTTTATAGTGTTGATATCACACATATTTTTGCTTGCAAGTAATGTATCATCAACACATAAAAGCAAATAGGTAGCATTTTCACCAGCAATACTATTGGAAAACAAACAAGGATCATATTAACTCTTCTCAAAAATCAATTTAGGCATATATGTTTCAAACATTTTATACCACTACCTAGGGGCTTGTTTAAAGCCCATGAAGAGACTTTTTTAATAAGAAAACACGATTTGACTTATTTTTTACTTCAAAACCTTGGCGTTGACACATGTAGATGGTCTCACCAAGATCACCATACAAGAAGGTAGTTTTCACGTCAAGTTGCTCAAGGTTAAAATGAGTTACAAGCACAAGGAACAATCTAATAGAAGTGTATTTGACTACAGGTGCAAAAACACCATTATATTCTATATCCTCTTTTTCCAAAAAACCCTTTGCTACAAGCCTCATCTTGTACCTCATTCCACCAGCCTGCCCTTCCCCCCCTTTTTATCTTAAAAATGTATTTGTAATCAATAATTTTCTTATCTTTTGGTTTAGGTACAAGTATCCATGTCTGATTTTTAAGCAAAGAATCCATTTCTTTATCATTGGAATAACATGTCATCAAACATAAAGGGTTCATATTCATCACATCGATGAACAAAATGTGAATACACAAAATCAGGATCAAATATTCTAATAGAGGGTCTAGGATTCCTCCTAGTTCTATCCCTAGCAAGCAGATATGTTTTAGAAATTTTCAACAATTTCAGCTGGTTACACATTAGAATCATCTACTTCATCAATATGATGCACTTCAATTTTAGGAGAGTTATCATTACAAGCATCAAAATTCACATTGGGAACTCCACCTTGAAGTGGTTCCACCTCAGGTTGAGTATCAAGCACAAAATCGGGTTGTACGTGATCGAAGTCATCCCAATAAGTCATACCATGCCTAAGTACAGAATTATCAACTTTAAGTACTGTTGGTTTTGATTTAAAACATGGCATTTTAAACTCATTGAAAATCATATCGCTACTTACAATGATGCTAAAATACCCATTTTGAATCTTTGTTCCTTGCTCATAACCAAGAAAAATACGCTTTAAAGATCCGGGCTCTAACTCATCATGTTTTTAAAGAACAAATGCAGCACATCCAAATTAAGTTTTTTTAAAAAAAATAATTTAGTAAGTGCCAAGATCAGATTTGTTCAGGGGTTTTATTGCATATTGAAATAGAAGGACTCCTATTAACAAGAAAAAATATAGTTTTAACAGCTTTACCCCAAAAAAAATTTTAGGTGTTCCAGCTCCAAATAGCATGCATCTAGTTTTATTTAACATTGTCCTATTCATTTTTACTGTAATCCCCTTATGTTGAGGTGTGTGCGCCACTGTTCTATGCCTTAAAATACCATTTTCATGACGAAATAAATCAGACTCAGTATTACAAAATTTGAGATCATTGTCTGTTCTCAATACTTTCATTTTTTTGCAAAAAAATTTCCAAGTTTAAAAATTTCGAAACTTGTCGAATTTTAGTTGGAGTAAAATAACCTAAATTTTTCTTAAAAATCATCAACAATCAAAGGTGGTACCTAAAACCAGAAACGATTTGCACAGGGGCTTGATCAGCATGAATATATTCCATAATTTCTTTGGTTTTTTGTACTATTTGTGTAAAAGACAACCTATTGTTTATCAGTGACACATTCCAGGCAGAATTGATATAGCTTCTCAATTTTATCTTTTCCAAAAGCACCATTATCATACAGAAAATTTGCAGACCTTTTTGAGACATATTTCCTAGTTTATAATGCCACAATTGAGTCTTATTTAAAGAATGAGCAATAGATATGCACAATGTATATATAATCTATTCACTTTAGGCACATTGAGCAATTCAAAAGAATTATCAATAACAACTCTGTAAAGTCTATTCCTGATCCTGATGTCAAAATCAAGTTCATCCTATATACCAAGAGAAAACAGATTTTTCTTGAAATCTAGCACATATCTGATTTTTTCTAAGGCGATAGTTTTCCTGATATCAAATTTAATGATCATGGTTCCTATTCCTTTTATTTCATATGCATCCTCATTAACCAAATGCACAGAACCACTATCATTCAAAGTCAAATCAAGAAACCAGTCCCTCACAGGACTCATATGAAAAGTATAGCCAGAATAAAAAGTCCATTCATTAATATGATCTAAAAATGTCATAGCACACACACCACCATTTTCTTCCACAGCATCAGCTTTAACCTAGTTTTTATAGTTTTTTTCATATCCCTTATTTTATCAAAACATTCTTTGGCAAAATGATCTATTTTTCCACAATAATAACACTTTTTATCCCTTTTACTCTTTCTGTTTTCTTTTGAAGCCTCTTTTCCTTTTCCATTTTCAGAACAGTTTTTGCTTTGTTTAGAGTTGGAAGAGTTGGAATTCTTATTATTTTTCTTAGAATGTTTATCTTTAGCGAAATAAGCATTAGATTTTCTAAAATCTTTTTGTTCAGCCTTTAACCCAAGCTCTTTATTTTTCAAAGCAGTGATAATTCCATCAATAGTAATAGACTCTTAGCCATAGTCAGCCCAGTATTCATCCCATCATACCAAAATCTGGTTACAAAAGACATCAAAAGGGTTTATAACATGAAATGATGATTTGAAATCTCTGGACATCTTATTCACCATTTCCCGTCTCACTCCTAAAGCTGTAAACTAAATGAATGATAGAGCTTTGGTTTCCAATAAAAAAAACCATAGTCTTGAGCCGTTTATTGTACGAGTCAAAATCTAGCAACATGTTCATGGAAGTTTCTCCCTCAATTGTCCCAAACCTCTCATATGCCGAAAACGCCTAGTCTCGCCCTAGTGCCATGTCTGAAATATGAAAGTCCGGTTATGTGGGGTATTCACTAATTTACGAGAACCAAACAAATAAAAGATTTTTTTAACACATTATGCTCAAACTTTATCTTGACTTTTATAGAGTATGAGTGGTTGTCTTTCTATCTTTATTTCTTATAAAATATTTATTACAAGTATCCAAGAGATATATAAATTTAACAAAATTTAACATTATTTCTTACCTCGGAGTCGGCGGAGCGGACGATGATGAAGTGGCATTGACATAAGAAACTTTTCTTCTTCTTCTTCCTTTTTTTTGGGCAAGTCTATAGAAAAGTAGACCCGCTCTGATACCAAACTATAACACCCCAAATTTCAGAATGTCATACGTTGCTAACTAATAATCAATATTGCAGAAAAAAATTTATAATTTCTTTTAGCTGAAAGCTTTAGCTTATTTCAACTGAAATAACATGTGATAACTAATATCTAGTTAAATATCCTTGAATAAATTTCAAATAATAATCTCGTCTGGATTGAAAGTAAACTACTAATTATTTTCATTATCACCACTTGTACCTGCCACCAGCTTTGAAACCTAAAAGATAATTTTAAAGAAAACGTATGTATTTTAAATAATGCTCAGTAGACTCTACGCATCGATTGATTTATATCATGTAGCACAAATAAACTTGCATCAAGATAATTGGTCTGATCTGATCTTTAGAACAATATTTCTTGAGAACAAGTATCATATAGTAAATGCAGGTTCCCACCTTTGATCTTAAGTACGTGTACAATAATAACACAATGCATAAAGTACGTGATTACTATATCACATATTCATATTCATGAACACAACATAAATCAAAACAAATGTGCAAATCTTTAGAAATCACTTATTTTGGAAAATAAAGTCTACCTTCTTATTGCGCTTGAGCTTAATGCGAAGAGTAATCAAACTTTTAAATGCCCGAGTGCCTCGTCTAATCTAGAAATTAAATGGTTTATACTAAAAATTAAAATTTAGGGAGTAATTTAAAAATCTAAAATAATTGAATTTAAAAAGTTTAGGACTAAATTGAAACGTTCAGAAAGGTTACATGCTAGAGTCACAAGTTTGGGTTTCTGAAGGGCTAACTTAAGTTAAATTAAAACTAAAAGGATAAGGAATAAATCTTTTAAAAGTATATGGACTAAAATAAAGGCTGGATGAGTTCAGAGGACTAACTATCAATTAATATATATCAATCTAATTTAACTACAAACTCCCCACCCAATCTACTATTCAGGTGTAGAGAAAAATAGAGAAGAAGAGCTCGGTTCTAGGAGGTCCGAAGATGGGTCTTTCTAGTGGTCTTTCAAGCAATTTTTGGCGAGGAATCAGTTGAGCCTAAACCATAAGTATCGGGGGAAATTTTGGCTTGTCCAGAGGGAAAGAGAGGTGTGGCCATAGCTGATTTTTGGAGCTTTCCAATGAATTTACTCAGTTTTCCGGCCAAGTCTTGGTTCAATGTACAAGGTAAAAGCATGGGCTTCATATTGTTCTGGAGGTTTTGGTATTTTGATGAATTTTTGAGAGACGAGCGGTACGAATGGGCTTGGGTTAGGCCATGGCTGCTTCACAGTGTCCCTCTATGTTAGAATAATTGGAGTTAAATTTTGTAGTTTGATATGTCTGAAGAATTTGGTATAATGAACAAAAGACTACTGCTCAAGGATGTGCAAGATTTACCTTGCAATCAATTTGGAGAATTTCTATGTTCCTTGCTTGAGTAGGCTATGAATGAAGAATATCAGTGAGTGAAATGTAAACTGGTGAAGATGAGTAAAACAACTAGAAGTAGAGATTTATAGAGCTGAATCATGTCTGTTCCTTGTTGCATTGTCCCAAGAAGTGAAGTTTGGAGGTTGTGAATCCCGTGAATGTATCACTTGGATGTATCGTTTAAGATTTTTGTGATGAAGAAGATGAGAAGTTAATAGACTAAGATGAGAAGTCATTTTGCTTAAAATATTAGGCCGTAAAGAAGAACATGATAGGCCCAAGAGTTCAATTTTTTAGTGTGGAAAAGGAAAAATCATTGGGCTGAATTAAAGGCGAGTTGGTTGGAGTGGGCTGGGCTTAAAGATTTGGGTCTGTGAAATACAATAAAGCTAAAATTTGGCGATTGAATTCAGGTTTAAAGTAAGGGAAAATTAAACAATTCAGTTCCTTTTAAAACACCTTCCAAAAAATTAGGTCTAGGAGGTCAATTTTTGAAAAATCAGGTGCCCAACCCACCCACCAACCAGATTTGACCCTCTCTCTCCTTATCTCATCAGTCGCTCTCTCTGACATTCTCTCTAGCCCCAGCGTTTCCTCTGTCTCTCTTCTTCTTCGGTATCCTTCTCTTGCTTTCACTCTCCAGTCGATCGTTGGCGTTTAAATTAGATCTTCACTGGGATCTTATCTAAAAATTAAATCACATCGTGATCTCAAATCAGGAGCAGATCACAATGGCAATCTAATTTCATATGCCATTGTTCATTGCTATTTGTCTTTTCATCTCTAACTGGTTCTTATTATTATTGTCGGCCGCCACTCCATGCTTCTCTACCTGAGATCTGAACCATGCTGTCTACTGGAAAGAAGACGAAGAAGAGCCATGAGAGCATAAATCAATTTGATTCAGCAGAAAATTGATTCTGGGATTCTCATTTTGAAATTGTTGATGACTCGCTATAATGGTTTTTTTAAAATTTCTATGATTCAATTATTTTATAGCTTTATAATGCGTGGCTTGCTTCATTTCATACTTGGATGATGATGAATCCTATGTTTTGTTTGGTTTAATCATAATTACTTGATTTTACACAGTCAGTTGATTAATTGAATAATTATTATTTTCTTTCTTTCTTCTAAATAAATTGGTCAATGGTCGAATGTTTTAAATGAATTCATAGCAATATGGTTGTAGTCACTGTGAGGATATGTTTAGTATTTCTCCAGAAATATTAGTGAACAGATCTGGGAGCATTGATCTTTGGCTCATTTCGTGCACCTTGAACCTCTATATACTTTGAGTTATCATTCTATTACTCTCTATATTCTGATGTTGTGTTTTGGTTGTCGTTTTTTGTTGGTGATGTTTTTGTTTGTGTTTTCATGCTTGTTTTTGCTGTTTCCCCGTGAGTTGTAGTATTTTTGGCGTGTTGTGACTGGGGATGGTGGTAATGGGTGGTTGGTGGTGTAGTGTAGTTGTTGTGATGTTTTGTTGTGGTTGTTCCAGCGTGTTGTTGTGTGTGTTTCGGTGAGTTGTTGTGCTATTGTGATTCAGTGTTTTAGCGAGTTATTTTTGTTGTGACTCATTGTTTTGGCTAGTTGTTTTATCGTGACTCAGTGTTTTAGAGTTGTATTTGATTTTAACTCGGTGTTTTAGTGAGTTGTTTTTGTTGTGACTCGGTGTTTTAGAGTTGTGTTTGATTTGTTTTGGCGAGTTGTTTTGTTGTGACTCGATGTTTTGACCAGTCATTTTTGTTGTGACTAGGTTTTTGGCGAGCTATTTTTGTTGCGAATTGTTTTTATTGTAACTCGGTGTTTTCATGAATTATTTTTGTTATGACTCGGTGTTTTGGGAAGTTGTTTTTATTATGACTCAATGTTTTGGTGAGTTGTTTTGGTGTGACTTGATATTTTGGCGAGTTGTTTTAGTGTGTATAAAAACAGTTGAAGCACCTGATTTTTAAAAAAAAACCATCATGTACATTTCAAAAAGTGTGTAAAAACCTTTGTATTTTTTCAAGTTATCCCTCAAAACCTTTGTAAAAACCTTTGTATTTTTCAAGTTAACCTTTGTATAATAATAGTATTGGACTTAAAAGAATTTGGAACTTTTCTTCTTCCAAAAAAAAGGGAATTTAGAACCGTACAACGTATTTTAGTTATAGGGATATTTTGTATTCAAACTAATATTGAGTCCGAAATGAAACCTTTTAAGTTAAAGAAATTCATTTGAAAAGTCAGACTAAATAAAACTATGAGCTCTTTTAAATTAATTTCAAAAAGGAATTTGTATTCTTGTGACTTGGTTAATTTGTTTTACGTTTTCTTAAAAGAATGACTAAAAGAAGGCGACGATTTTAAGACATAGCGACACAATTCTAAAAAAAATTACTTGCATTCAAATTTTCCTGGTTGCTACACATTTTAGACATTCTCTTAGTGAGGTACAACTTCCAAGTTTCAGCCAAACTTGGCTAGCACTATTAGTCTCACCAACTTTCCTCAACACATTGCCAAATAAATACAAGAAAATAGAACTTAATGCTTGTTCATCAATCTCTTTAAGTCTAAAAGCACTAAATTCAACAGGATATGAATTATCTAGAGCATAAGCACATTTTTGTTGTAATAACAAGGCACGCATCTTATGGCACCAGAGAATAAAGTCCCTAGTTCTAGTCCAAACATCAATATCTCATCTTGAAATAGAGGACGTCATTAAGAGTATATAACAAATATACCACAAAGGATTTATAACAAAGACTACCATAATGAAACAGTAAGTCACAATACTCACAAACACACAAGGTTGTACACTAACTATCCCAGAGGCAGTCTCTAATCCTCAGTATTAGAAAACCACGATGTCTTAAGGTAAGTGAAACCAATCAATTTACCATAAAGCCCAAGAACTATGGTGATCTCAAGAACTGCAACGGTTTTATAATATCCTCTTCCAAAATATACTTATCAAAAAACTATAATTCCAGCCCTTCAGATTCAAGGGCCCTCATAGGAAATCTGAGACAAAGGCAGCGAAGAATCTCTATTTCGGTAAGCTTCTTTTAAAAAATAAAAATTCAAACCAGAAAATAAAAGCTTGTTTTAGATGTTACTTATTGTGTCAAATCTTTAGCAAAAATGAGAACCTCTAAAATTAGCAATAGTATCCAGTAGCTTATTTGAAGACAATTTTTGATGCCACAATTTAGATTAAAGAATCGCCAGGAAGTTCAGGAAAGATCTAACAAATGGATAAAAGAACAATCACAGAATCTTTTCAGCCACCAGGAGGAGGCACAGCCACTGCATGTTCCAATTTCAACAAAAAATTGCAAAATAAAAAATTTAGTCCAAAATAAGAAAAGGAATAATGCTATCTCTTTAATGCAGAAAAATAGTTTTCTGCAACCACAAGGCTAACCAATATAATCTGGCAAAAGAAGGAAGAACATGAAAGTCTGACTGATGTATTTAGGTAGAGAGAAAAATTGCCGAACCAGACCAGAATCTTGAGTTTCCAGCAAATGACTCAAGAGAACCGAGTAGTTTTGTCTGAATAATGCTCAAGAATGAAGGCTCCTACTAGAAAAAACTCCAGTGCAGAATATTTGCACACCCAGCACCCAGAACTGTTGAACAATAATTCTAAAAACCGAGACAAACTTTTAAGACCCATAGTAATTTCTTCAAAAAAGCTGTGGGTACTTCAATCAGCTAGAAAATCCCTATAGGTGTGACTATATTCAAGCTTAACTTGCCTTGGAAATCGTAAGATTAGAAGAACGATTAGAACCCTCAAGTTCTTGTTACTGTTTGAACCCCAAGTTTTCAACAAACCCAGAGCTTGACGGTCAATTTCAATTCCCATGTTTGCTCTGATACCAATTACTATATGAATTGACCCTAATTCTCCAAGATACTCCCATTATTATTCAATTTCCAAATGAGAAGGAAAAACAAGAAAGCAGAAAATTATGAACACAAGTGTTTCAGATTCTGGCCTGAAAGCCCCTG
>CAVNYN010277321.1:0-11553 GCA_963692815.1 Nyctanthes arbor-tristis
TCTTTTACCAGCCATGGTTTAAGGCAAGGAGGATGAAACATATGCTTGCAGGGTAACTCTTGCATCTTATCATTTACAAGCAAATTCTCCTGGCAAATAGAACAAACAGCATCTTCCCCCAGCTTTGCCAAAATTTCTTCTGTAACGGCAGTGACAGGAAGCTTAGCGACTACTTCTTTACTGGCAGGTGGTGCTCTCGGGACAGCAGCAGCATCATCATCCAGAAGCTTAAACCATTCAAGAATGAAGTCAGATTCATATGTCAAGTTATAGCTTAATTAGGGCAGAAAAGTACATCTTGAGTAAATTTGACTGATTGTATCCTGATAATACACACAAGCAAGCGTATCTTTGAGAATATAAAGAGATCACTGACGAAGCTGGTAAGAGACATATCATGATTTTAAACAGAAGAATGAGGTTAACTGGAAATGAAAATGAAACAGGGAGAAAAAAAAAAAAAAAAAATGGGTTCCCATGTTCCTACCCAGCTCAAAATACCAGAACCTGAAACACATGAAAGGCTAATGTCATAAGAGTATAAAAACTGACGGTTAAAAAGAACAAGTTTCTTTATCCTCATAAATACTGACTGATTGTTGAAAAGGTAAAATTATGGGGAAAAGTAAAAAATAATAAATTTTTAATGAAGAATTTGGTCCAACATGCGAGCAAGAAAAAGTGATTTGGGAAAAATCCATACCAAGGAAGTGCCTAAAGATATTGAACAACTGTTCAACTTGCAAACAAAAACATGAAGCAAGAACACAGAGAAGAACTTTAAAGTAGTAAGGACTGTTCAGAAACTATTTTTGTTTTCAAACACAAAAAACCAACCCACCTTTTATGCATATCATAGAATCCAGAATTACAACCAATTTCTCCATTCATTTTCACTTATTTCTACTCTATTTAAGAGATCGGAAGAGCACCAACATAACACAGGCAAGTCCAACTCTTCAAATTAGTTAAACATAACAAAATTATAATCTTTTGCCAGAATTAGCCAACATAGAGCTTTCTCACGTCATTACTATTAATAGAATCTTTAAAATGAAAAATGAAACAAAATAATTGGCACATATAATTCTCTGTTCATCCTTCACATTAATTTCATCTCCTTCCAATTTTTCCCTTATCATCATGCAAATTCACTTAGGAAAGGGTTTATTGTGCACTGGCCTGAGTTACGCAAGCCAACATATAAATTTATGAAAGCACAAAGAAAACATAAACACGATGGAGAGAAGTCAACCTAAATTCCTTAGAATCTGAATTTCATATATTAATTATTATTTCTGTAAGGTTTATATATGGAAAATGATGCATGGCACATTAGGCACTTGCTCAAATGGTGTCTCTGAGTTATCCATAAGTGTTGGTAATTTCAACAACAAAAGTCATGTTGAAAACATGTCCTTGACCACCCGAATGTCGGCCCTAGTAGGAGTTTCTGAACTTGACAATCTCTAGCAGTCGGAGGTTAAAATAATTGCTCCTTTCTCTTGTTTCTAACTACCGTCTTCTAGGTTTTAATGCTTCAATGTGTCTAAAATAGTCTAATAGCATAAAAGATTTAGAAGGTTCAAGAAAGAATAACAAGAAACACTTTAGTCACTCTTAGGCTTAGACTTTGTGTGACAGTATTATAAATTACAAGGGATCTACTTTAGCACCGAAAAAAGACAGCAATTGAACGAAAATAATGAACTATTTTCTTCCAACAGAAATGGTCACCTTTTCAAGTTTTTTGGTCATGCGCCAGCCTACCATTATTGGGGGCATAATAACTGCCCACTGTATATAGGTGAATGTTCTTGTTTCTTTCAAATACTTGTATCTCTCAAAATCAGCAGTCACGCATTTTGTAAACATGAGTATTTCATTTTTGTGCCTTCATACAATTGCTAAAATCTATATATTAATTAAGAGAAGCAAGTCTTGGTACCTTTTGTACCGCGATTTTCCTGCCTTTTTTATTTGTAAATCTTGCAGTAATTGTTCTTTTTTAAAAAAAAAAAAAACTTCTGTGAAAAAATTCAGAGAAAATTTAAACCTATGACAATTGAGTTTAACACCTTAGCCTTAACCGCGTGCTGGTGAGTTTAATGTTGTTTGAATATTTTTTTATGTATTTTACATTTTTTTTAATTTTTTTAGTTTTATTAGAATTTTTGAAAATGAGGAGGGTATCAGATAGTTTTTACCTACCCCGCCCCATACTCGATTAAAACGGGTATGGCGCGGGTACAGGGTGTGGTTGGTAGAAACAAGGTGGGATACGGGGGAGGCGCGACCCAGACCCACCCCATTGCCATATACTATTGGTATTCCTTTCATTTTCAAACTGATTAAAATGTGATGCCTATCCTATCTCATTTTTTGTCTACCCAAATTTCCAGATTAATTATATTTGAAGATTTATTCCCTTATTGTGAGAGAAACATCGCTTTTTTTTGCAAACACTTTCACATCTAACCTCCCTTCAATTAAACCATATGATGCCTAAAAATTTAGATTTGGTATAAAATGCGGTGCCTTGAGTTAGTAATGACTTAATAAGTTAAATGTAAATTATAATACATATTTCTATTTGAATTCTCATCACATTTCAATTTTCCCGAAAACTATGACGTAAAAATGCTTACAACAAATATTTTTAATATATTGTTCGACTCATATTTTCTCTTTCATGATCTATTATTCAAGTTGGAATATCTTATATTTTATAGCTAACTTTAATTATAGAGATGACAAATTTAAATTTGACAATACTGTACATTTATCGTTGAACTTACATTTTCAAATGTATTGAATGATGGTAATAGGTTTTCCCATTATTGGATTTGTACAAGAGATTAGATGTAAGAATGTAGACTTGAACTTCACGATTACTACGTCCATTGATTTTATTGATTCAATTAATGTACACTTGTGTTTTTATATTTTCTATGAAGGTGCAAATGTTACAGATTTATTATGCAACTATCTAATGACATAGTTTAATAAGTATTTCTACTCGTGCGACGCGCGGGTGGTTTAACTAGTAAACATTTAATTGACATTGCTTGTGTTCTGAATTTATTCTTTGTTTTATAAAATGTAACATTATTAAATGATCTAATATTTCTTATAGTTTTTTCAAATGAAAAGTGAATAATATTCACATATAATAAAAAATTCAAATAGCCTTGAACGCCAATGGACATAGGATTTTATTCATGAGGATTAAAATCGGTATTCGTGATGATAAATAAGAGTAACTAAAAGAAAAATCTAAAAAGCTACCTTTTCTTTTTTAGTTTCAAAGTAGGGATGATAAAGGGAGTGATGGTGAGTAAAACCCAAGTCCAATATGCCAGTTATGGGGTGCCTCCACTACCACGACAAGCCCTGTCTTTCTGAAGAAGCCACCCTTTTTGTTACTTTTGAAAATATGTTGCTAAATGGTTCAAAATTTTTCCATAATCAATTATCAGATATTTATCAAATTTACCAAATGCCTAAAATAGCTATATTTGTCTGAGAATCAGAATTTAGGATGCAAAAGCTATCCAAAATGGGGCCTTAACCTTGTGGAATGAGCCTTGGTAACTCATGAATTAAGAAAGCTTTTACTGGCATTAATATATCACAATAAAAAAACTCGATTCTTTTACTATTAACCTCTCATTGTGTTTGCTCAGACTTTTACATTTGAAGAAGTACCAATCAGACATTTGGATATGAAATAAGAGTACGGGATATGGGATAAGAAGTACTAGTCAGACACTTGGATATGGCATAAGAGTACGGGATCATTCAAATCTTTTAAATCAAAAGAAAGTCCCTTATAAATTTTATCAAAAAATAAATTTCCGAAGTCAATTTTATGCTTATGAGGCAAACTCATGTACTTTTCTAAAATTTAGGGCCTTTTCAGCCATTTAAAAAAAAAAAAAAAGAGAAGAATCGGACAAATTTACCTGAGTTGAGCAACAAATATAACAGTACTATAAATGCCCTAAAAGACAAGTTAGAGGCATACGAAATAGAAAAATTATACGACTGGATTTAGTTAGAAAAAGATGCAAAATGTTACCTCCGGCACAATATCATCAAGTCTATTGACCAGTTCTTCGATTAAGCTTGTAGCACCTTCCATTGTGTTGGTGCTACCTGCTTCACCTCCAGAAGATTCTCCATTTAGTAACGTAGCAGCAGCTGTCAGCAAGTTTGATCGTATTAACCAGTTAGGCTGAGGAGGCTCAGGATCTACAGTGAGATGCCCTTCAAATAGGTATCCTGCATTGTTTTATATGGGTTAATGCCAATCTATGAAGAATTGGTTAAGCAATAGGTATACATCTAATTGTATTCATGCACCTCCCCTACTCTGTGAGGGTCTCAAATCTTCTGAGAAGTTTGCTACTTCATTCAACTGCTCTCGGGCCTGAGTAATGCAGCTTTGCAAATGTTTACGATCAGAAGCATTGGAGACCAGCCCCTCAGCCTCCTCGAAAAGTGATAGCCCAGCACTCCAGAACCCAAGAGAAGTGTACCTTGTCTTTAGAACAGTCGCAACTCGACATATAACAGAGTAGAACTGCAATTTTGCAGAAAATTCTTTTGACTAAGTATTTTCTCGTGCAATATATATAAAATTAATGATGGAGCAATAGTATGTTACGTAAGCCATTACATGTTCAATCATTTCATTAGAACCCCACTCGAAAAGTGAACTTCTATTGGAAGCCCAATAAAAATAAATTTCTACTCATTCATATCTGGTCATATCTCTTTTAATCTATTGCCTCTTCTTTCTTCTTTCAACATGTCTACACAGAACAAGTGTAGTTTTACAACTATATACTATTATCAGTGTCTAACACAAGCAAGAAATTATATCTTTGTCGCTTCCATTGTGAATCAAATACATAAAACTTATGTTTAGAGAGAGAGAGAGAGAGAGAGAGAGAACCACAATGTCTTGAATGTTGCAACTTGCAGCTCACAGAAAATATGGTCTACCATGAAGGACACACTCACACACAACAACCCTTTCCTTATGTATCTTCTCGGAAGCAATTCTGATTCGGAATACCAGAAAAAGAAAGCAACTTTCATTCTTCCAGAAATTCGCATCCCAATTCTCCACTTGAAGAACCCATGACGGACCAATAGAACTAAATAAGATACGTTTATAAGGCATTTCATCCCCACACAAGCTCATCCATTCAAATTCAATCAAATGGCTGGAATTAATCATATTCAAGGAAGTATATTCCATTTATACAAAACCAAAAGCAATTCTTTCCAATACTTGACATCCCGATTCTCCACTTCCACAGGCCAAACAGACAAAACTAACTAATTAGATGCGTCGGGTATCCATTTCATACACAAATTTGTTCATCAATTCAAATTCCATCCCGCGGGTTCCACTTAATTCAGCTCGCGGAAGTATTTTTAATGGTTCCACATATTTATCCAGCAATTATTAAAACCCCATAAAAGAAACATGAAGAGAAAAATTGATGGTTCAAAGAAACCATACCGATTTTTGAAGGGAAGGCGAAGCAGAGGAATAGTGCTGCTGAAGGAGGGATCTAATGGTCGAAACCGATCCCTCAAACATATCTTTCTTCGAAAGTTGCTTTTGTAATTGTTCGAGCTTCTGCTTTAATCCATTCTCACTTGTTGCCATTGCTTGGTTCTTGATAAATTGTGGAAAGAAATTTGGGATTTTCCCTTTGAATCGAAAGTTTCAATCCTTTCTATTTTCTTCCGTGCGGGTGGAAAGAAATTTGGGATTTTCCCTTTGAATCGAAAGTTTCAATCCTTTCTATTTTCTTCTGTGCGGGTTGAAAGAAATTTGGGATTTTATGTTTAGAACGAGTTGTCTTGCAATGGAGGAAACCTTGAATATTTGGAAGATGGGGTAAATTGACCTGCCTTTTTAGTAAGGTAAATTTCACATATCGTCCCCAACTTTTACACTTAAAACGTCTGGGCCCCTAACCTTTTTCTTAGCACACTAGGTCTTTAAACTTTCATAAATACGCACAAAAGATCCCTCTTGACGAAATCTATCCAAAATTCCATTAACTTATTAGCCAAATTACCTCCATATCCTTACTCTTTAAATTTTAAAAAAGCAAAAAGAATATAAAATTTTAAAAATATATAAAAATAAAAAAGAAAAAAATAAAACAAAGTAAACTGAAAAGGGGAGGCCCCTCGACTGCTATTTCCGGCAGCTTCAAAAAGTCTCTCCATTTTCGGTTGAAGGGGAGACTCCCCATTTTTCTTCCATTTTTGTCAAAAAATGGGCGCGGGGAGGGGGGGAGGGAGACTCCCCCCATTCTGCTGTCAGAAATGGCAGCAGTCTCACCTCTCCCCATTTTCTGCTAGAAATAACAGAAAAATAAGAGGAGTATCCCCTACATCTTTTCTGCCAGAAAATGGCAGAAGAACAAGGAGGAGACTCCCCCCATTCTACTCGAAATGGCAAAAGAACAGGGAAGAGACTATCCCCATTCTGTTGCCGGAAATGGCAGAAAAAATTGGGAGAGACTCCACCCATTTTTCTGCCATTTTCGGTAGCTTCAAGCTGCCGGAAATGACAGTGAGAGAGGGGGCCTCCCCTTAAAATTCTTAGATTTCTTTTGCTTATTTAAAAAGGTAAATTTCACATATCGTCCACAACTTTTGCATTTAGAATCAGCTGAGTCTTTAACATTTTTTCTAGCGCATTGGGTCCTCAACATTTTATAAATACAAACAAAAGGTCCATCTTGATGGAATCCATTTAAAATTTCATTAACTCATCGGCTAAATTACCACAATACTTTTACCCTTTAAATTTTAAAAAAATAAAAAGAATTTAAAAATTTTAAGAATTATTAAAAATAAAAAAATTTAAACCGAAAGGGGGAGCCCGCCTCCTCTCACTGCCATTTCCAGTAGCTTGAAGCTACCAGAAATGACAGGGAGTTCGAGCTGTCGAAAATGGTAGAAAAACGGGTGACTTTCCCCCTATTTTTTTAG
Source organism: Nyctanthes arbor-tristis (assembly GCA_963692815.1). Taxonomy (NCBI): domain Eukaryota; kingdom Viridiplantae; phylum Streptophyta; class Magnoliopsida; order Lamiales; family Oleaceae; genus Nyctanthes; species Nyctanthes arbor-tristis. The sequence continues at coordinate 7,030 of CAVNYN010277321.1, forward strand.
CAATTCCGACAGAAGAATGGGGGGAGTCTCCCCTCACATTTTCTGCCGGAAATGGCAGAAAAAATGAGGGGAGACTCCCCTAAACCTTCTGCCATTTCTGGCAGTAGAACGGGAGAAAGACTCCTCCCACTTTTCTGCCATTTCCGACAGAAAATTGGAAGGAGACTCCCCCCTAATCTTCTACCGGAAATGTCAGAAGAATGGGGGGAAGTCTCCTCTCGCCACCAATTTCTGCTGGAAATGTCAGAAAAATAGAGGAAAGACTCCACATTTTTCTGCCATTTCCTGTAAAAAATGAGGAGAGATTGGCAGTAGAACAGGGGGAGAGTGGGGAGACTTTCCTATTCTTCAACCAGAAATGGCAGAAGAATAGGGAGGAGTCTCCAATACATTCTGCTGCTGGAAAATGGCAGAAAAAATTGGTGGGAGACTCTTCCCATTTTTCTGCCATTTCCGGTAGCGACAGTGAGAGTGGAGGCCTCTTCTTTTTCAGTTTAATTTTTTTATTTTTTTCTTTATTTATAGTTATATATTTTTAAAATTTTTAAATTTCTTTTGTTTTTTTAAAAGGTAAATTTCACATATTGTCTTTAACCTTTGTACTTAGAATTGTCTGGATCTCTATTTTTTTTTAGCTTCCTGATTCCTCAACCTTTCACAAATACGCACAAAAGGTCCATCTTGACGGAATCCATCCAAAATTCCGTCAACTCATGGGCCAAATTACCTCAATATCCTTACCCTTTAAATTTTAAAAAGGCAAAATGAATTTAAAAATTTTAAAATCTATAAAAATAAAAAAAGAAAAAAATTAAACTGAAAAGGGGGAGGACCTCTCTCTCACTGCCATTTCTGGCATCTTGAAGCCGCTGGAAATGGCAGAAAAATGAGGGAACTCCCCATAAACTCCCCATATTTTCTGCCATTTCCGGCAGTAGAATAGGGAGGAGCCCCCTCCCAATTTTCTGCCAGAAATGGCAGAAGAACAGAGGGTATTTGATGAATGAACACTTCTTCGAAAGAATTATTGAGACGAGGTCACAATATAATTCATTTTGGACTTCTGGTCATTGGATTCAAAGTTCTAGCACGAAAATACTTAGATCTAAAGCACTTGTTGCACTTCTTGACACACAATCTCCTCACATGGAGCAAGCCAATTTGGGAATCACTGAAATTGATCTCAATAACAATATCGGTATAGCATATATTGCAGGTGATAAATTCTTGAAAACGATTTCAAAATTTATTCAACATGTTAAACTTGACATCCAAACCAAAGGTTTTGATGATTGAATTGGTAACAATCTGGTTGTTAGAATATATTTCATAGGAAAAACTATAAATAATACTAGCACTAGATGTAGACTGAAAATTGATGGTATCATTACTGCACTAGAATCTTCTAATGCAAGATTTTTGGCACCATTAATTACTTCTTCAACATTTCATGCTGGTTCTGAATGGACAATTCCAAATCCTTCAAATTCTCAGACAATTCGCCCTATTTTTCTGCCATTTCTGGCAGAAATTTGGGGGGAGACTCCCTCCAATCGTCTGCCATTTCCGACAATAGATCGGGGGAAGTCTCCCCCCATTTTTTCTGCCATGTCCTGTAGAAAATTGGAAGGAGACTCCCCCCAATCTAATGTTGGAGATGGCAGAAGAACGGGGAGAGACTCCTCCAATTTTTCTGCCATTTCAGGCAGAAAATGGGGGGAGACTCCCTCCATTATACTGTCGGAAATGGCAGAAGAACGGAGGAGACTCCCCTTCCATTTTCTGTTGAAAATGGTAGAAAAATTGGGGGGCCCTAATTACTATATCAGATAAATGTCTCTCTAAAATTACTATATCTAAATCAAATGTAATCTAAACACGTTTTCCCTTATAAACTGCTGACGTTATGGCTAATATTATATTTTGTATTTCATTATTTTTTTATTCTTTTCTATCTTTAATGCTTTAACAAAATGAGTTGGAAATTAAAAATTTAAGATGTTTCTGCATTTATGTTTGTTTGTCAAAAAATCATAACTCTAATAAATTTCTTGGGTTATATGGATGAATATAAAAAATTTCTCACAAATATTTATTCTTCTTTCATATTAGTTCTCTTTTTCATAAGTTTGAATTTCCAAATCAGAAAATCTTAAATTCTAAAGTTTCAAAGATGTTGAGAATGCAAAGAATCAATTCATAGTTTAAGCATGTAGTTTGATTGATACAACAATAGAATTTGTTCAAGGTTTAAACATTAGAATGAGGTGTTATGTGCAGTAAATAAGGACTTATACACTAGATTTTTTTTTAGAAACAGATCAGGCTCCGTAGCCAGACCGCTTATACACTATGCCATGCAAGTGGATTGGTCCAACTGAATATGGGAAAAAATTTCTACTACTGGTTATTAGTATAATTGTTTTTTACTTTTTCAATTCATGTACATTCATTTTTTATATTTTCAACTGATGTACAAATATTTTTCATTTGTTTTCCAAATTCCTATTAGTTATATTTTTTAACGTTATTCTTCTCGTGTATCACACGAATGTTATACGTGTGTGTGTACACACACATGTGCGTTAATTGATTGACCAAAATTTTCCCTCGAAAACTGGTTATATTTTCTCCCATCTCATTATTTATTTGTTTATTAATTCCATTTTAACCCATATATATATATATAGGTAACTTTTCCCGCCTAAAAGTGGGCTTCATAAGACTCCAACCATGTCAGTTCTCTCCTCATCTACAAAATCTCTTCAGTTTTTCCTAATTTATTTAAGGATTTGATTTCGAATTTATTTAACATATTATCGATTTGCATTACTAAATTCAGTTGTGCTATTTGAACAAAAGTGTATACAAAAATTTAAACAAAACTGATATGTAGTATAATCTTATTTTTCAACGCATCACATCACTTTTATATCAAATATAATCACATGAAACTCGTGTCCTTTTGTCACATTTTTTATTTCTTCGTTTGTTCAAATAGAGTTATTCTATTCTATTAAATTTGAATACTTACAACCCTATATTTTCTTCACTCATCCCTTATAATTCTCTCTTTAATTGTAATAATAATAATAATAATAATAATAATAATAATAAGCAGAATTATGTAATTCAAGCGGTAAAATAGAGTCAGCCTTACAAAGAACAAACTTTTTGCGTTTATCTTGAATTCGTAACTAGATTGAACCATATTTCATTAATTTTAGTTTCAAAAAACATACTTTTTTATGCAACTATAATCTAGTTCTTAAAAACCATAGGCAAAGTAAATCACCTCCATGCCTAATTGTAAGTGGCTTGGTTTGGTTTATTAATTTTGTTTTGTTGATATTTTGTTTATCATTTATATGTGTTTAATGATTATTATTTTAAAATCATGTTACTTTTTAAGGATTAATACTAATGGGATATTAAGAGTATTTCATAGAATAAAACGAGGTATTATTTGGGTTTTGGGGGGGGGGGTTTGATCTTATGGAATGCAATTTTTTATTCGAATAGTATCTAGCAGATACGGGTATCATGGTCCATATACCCGATACGCAATATTAGACCATTAATTAATACTATTGAATAAGTTAGATGATTTAAAAAGTAAATTATAATAAAACAGAATACATATTTTTTATCTATGAAAATATTCGTCAAATATTGTTTTAATTTTTGCGGATATAATTACACAAACACAAAAAAAAATAATAAAAAAATTTATAAAAATCAAGAATCTTGCACGGGGGTAATTATGTTGCAAAACTTTCCTTGTTTCTAATTTTTGTATTTAAAAAAAAAAAAGTTTTGTAGATAACGCTAAAATGTTTGGATGACAAATTTTGTTTTCTTGATTTTTTTATCATTATAATTATTAGACTTCTAACAATTGTTATTTTAAAATCATGTTACTTTTTCAAGTATTATATATATGTTTTAGGGTAAATTTAACAAAACGTCTTTAATCCTTGCAAAAAATAACAATTTCATCCCTAATCTTTTTTTCAAACATGTAGGCTCCAACCTTTTTAAGATATACACAAAACGTCCCTATATACTATTTTTGTCAATTTTCATTGTTCGCTTTTTCTATAAAGACAATTTTACCCAATATTTAAATTTAAAAAATAAGAACACAAATTTTAAAAATTTATTTTGATCTCTACCGCTTTCTCCTTCACACACTTATACATATTCATCTGTATATTATTTTCTATTCACCGATTTAACACAGGCTATATGTAACAACCCGGAAATTTCTACAAAATTAAGGTAATCAACGAAATTATTATTTTAAAAGAATTACTTGAATATTATTAGAGGATTTTGTGAAAACTAAAAGTTGGTTACCAAATTAATGCTAAAGAAAGAATTTAGTTCCAAATTGACATAAACTAAAGTATAGTGACTTAATTGACTTAAATCAAAGTTTAGTGGCTTAATTGAAGAAGGAGACAAAGCACAAGGATTTCTTAGATAAATTCCCGCCAAGTGTGCGGTATGTGTTGCGCCACG
>CAVNYN010277329.1:0-13909 GCA_963692815.1 Nyctanthes arbor-tristis
TGGGAAATCTGAACCCAATAATAGGCATACAAATCTAAGTGAACAGTGCTTCCGATAAGCTATATGGGAACAAAATCTGAGAAGAGAACAAAATAGTACTTGCTGGTGGGAAAGGCTCAAAGAAGAAGATAAGAACAATACATCTAATCTATCTAGGCAAGATATATTCGGCTAATTAATACAGTAATGAAAAGCAAAAATAGAACTCCCAAAAAAAAAAAAAGTGAAAATGAGAAGAACACACATGAACTTAGAGAAATTGCAGTAGGTATTATGTTGATCCATTACTTCTTGGATCCCCTAATAGCTAAGAGATCATTCATGAAACAAAACATCAAGAGATAAGAATCTGCAGAAATTAGGTAGATTTGCCCGCTCAAATTAGTACAATCAGAAAATATTGCGAGGAAAGTGAAAAATTCCCTTGTAAATTGCTTGTTGATGGAACAATTTCGAACTCTGAATAGAAATCAACATCAATTATCAACCTCTCACTAGCTACAATCACATCAATATATTCATATTCACCTGTACAAAGTATACTGGAACAAAACCCGTTTTATCCCTTCTTAAATTTATTGTTTGCTCAAAGTTCTGTATTTTCATTAATGTAAAGCATTCAAGAAAACCAAAAAGAGAAAAAGAAAAATCAGTAAATGAATTGTTGAGAGAAAATCAATACACTCTAGGAATATATATTTGAATTGAACAACAACACACATCAAAAGAAGATTAATTATGAACCAACCATAAAGTTTCTATCTTTTAATCTAGGAATCTATACTTTATTTAACCTAGCACTCTGCAGCTTCTCTTCCTGTGAAGTCTACTTGAAAGATGGCTATCACTGAATGAACAATGTGTAGCAAGAATCAGAGAAGATGAAGGAAATCAAATTTTGCAGAGAAGCAATTTTGGGGTAAAGCTATTTACACTGTTTTTCTGAAACACCTCTATCAACAATTCTGTGTATTGCAAAACAATAGGGCAAATAAAAAAAAAAAAAAGAGAGAAATTAGACGACAAACGACAACTCTGTATATAAACACCTCAACACAAACCTATTAATATATAACTAATTGTCCTATTAGGACTTCTCCACATTGAGTGACCGTCACAGATAACTTGCAGCCTTTACCTATGTTTCCGGCCAAAAAAAAAAAAATGGAGATTACCACATTTACAGACAAGTCAAAAAATATGAAAAAATTTAGCCCTTTTCTCGACTAACTCTTTCCCGTGGTCTAACATGTTGGATTCCACCAACGTGTTTTGCAGTAGGAATAGAAGTCGTATGTTCATGTAATTGCACAATTTTCTAGCAAATAGGGAAAAATCAAAGCCCGCAGACCCCACATAACATCTAGCATTATTCTTCTTTTCAAATTATTAGTAGTTTGAGGTTATCTTTGACTGTAAAATTGTCATCTTCTATTCCATTTTTTAATGTATTCCTATATAGTTTATTCAATTTTTTGTATATAACTACATACTCCCATGAACATGAACATGAACATGACCATTAATAATGACATGTCTAGGATTTGTTGGAGAATATTCTCTAATGCTTATCAATTACTACTTTATAATATATATATATATATATTAGTTTCCATTCCCTTTGTTTTGTTATTTTGTTAAACTGTGGGAAAGGGAGGAAATGTTAGAATTGAATTTAAATATATATATATATATATATTTTTTTTTTTTGAATTGATAAAATTAAATATTCTTCAAAGCGTAGTAATCGTTACATTTAAATCTAGATATAATATGGTTTAATAAAAAAGTACATGATAATATGGTTTAATAAAAAAATTACTGTGTATGGTGCTTCGAGTGTTATTATAATGGTAAAGTCTTTGTTGAATGTCATTGTCGTACAACGGATGTATATCCGACGTAGTACATCTGATAAATAATACATATACATCTCACCACATAGGATTTACATTTTTATCTTTCCATGTTGGATGTCGGGGTGAAAAAAATTTAGACACAACTCCTTCAACGGATGTACACCATGTAAGACTCTATGTCATAGGAGAAGAGCTCCAAATCAAATATATGGAAAGAAAAAGATGGTCAAACCGCTAGGAATGTTTAGTTGGTTGTCTGTAAATCGAAGTTTTGAATGAATTTGATATTAATTAATTGATGACAACTAAAAGACAAACACCTTATTAACTTTGTTTTGAAATTGGAAAATTCTTTGCAATTTTGTTGAGATTGTCGAGGGGTAAAATTACATATATGCAATGCAAAAAATATTGCTCAAGCAAATAAAGGGTTATGAAAAGTTTTAAATTAGGCATTCAACGGTTATCTGGTCTATTGCATCTAGGAAAAATTTAATAAGTATATCAATTTATTTATTAAGTTCAATTTATCTATTGAATCTTTAATTATAAACCTTTTGTTATTTAAATTCGTATGACTATTAGATTGTTAATTTTAACATATTTAAGTTATTAAAATTCGTATGAGTATTATATAATAAAAAATTATTTAATTGTATTAATTATTAAGTTTATAATTGTAGTTCAAATAACTTAGTTTTAAGAGTTAAATAACCATAATGAACACTTAATAAACCTTATACACTTAGTTTTCAATAAGGTCCATACTTATGTTGTTTTGGCAATTTCTCAACGGTTCAATTTCTCAAGGATCAAATCTGTCTGTGACATTGTAAACACATGAGTTGATGGTGAAGTTCTATACATACAGGAGCTTTGCACTAAATGATGGACATAAGGAGCAATTTGAAGCTTAGAATATTACATGAATATTTGGAGGATATGCCAAAGATTGATTATTTTTTTTAAAGTATATTTTGAATATAAACCATTTGTTTAAAATCCAATATGGTGATTTTGACTTGTATTTCCCCAGTTAAATGAATTCCTGACAACATTGATGATCCAGATTTGCGATACAAAGAAATCAGTATCAAAAGAGAAAAAAGGCAAATCATTGACCTAGAGACAACATATACGTGGTTTCACATATCAGCATTGTTAATTTTAATATTTGTTTTTCTATTGTTATTTATCTATGATGTTAAATACTTAAAAGTATTTTATATATTTGCAATCATTTATTGTGATGATATTTTATTAATTAACAAATATCATAACATTATTACAAGTTTTGCAAAATATTCATCCCGTGCAACGCACGGGTGAAAAACTAGTAGTTAAAGAAAATGACGAAATATATTACGAAAATAATAATCAACGAATTTCATATGTAAAAATAATTAAAGAATTTAATAATGGATTTATCGAGTTTTGGATATATTAAATGAGCGTTCAAAATAACACATTAAGCTGTCGGCACATCTATAATCACGACTCAAGACACATGCATTGCACACGATGAACACCTGCTTCGAACGTGATTTTGAATTTCAAAAAGAAAACTTTAAAATCTTTGCTTTAATGTGTACAAAAATCATAATGCTAAAACATGTGTGATATGAAAAAGTCACAATTATCTTACATGATTGTTTATAATTAGTAATAAAATTGATAGTAAATTCCGTTTCACTTCATAAATACATGGAGACACAGGTTAATCACACATATCAAACAACAAAAACCCCAGCAAATTACCACCACAAAATGCCTAACCACTAATAATTTTTTAGAAGGCAGGGGAGAACTAAATAATAAAGAGTCTTAAATCTATAGCAATTATATAGGCAAAAGGTATCTAGGACAAACTTGGTAATTGTGAGGGGGTATTGAGTAAAAAGTTTAAAACTAAAACTTCCAAGTCTGGAGAATTTGCACTCAAATTGGAAGAGAGAGAAGTAACGGGGACAATTGGATTAGAAATGTTGCTTGAAAAATGGTCTGATGTTTAATTTTCTTCGTTGTTGTCAATCACTGCAACAACCTCTTGATTTTGATTCATAAAAAGTGCTTCGCAAAAAGAAGATTAAAAATGAGAATGAAGGTTCCAAAGAGAAAAGCTTTTACCACTGTGTGAGAGAAAATAAGGAAAGGAAAGGAAAATCAGCAAACCCTAATTGTTTCTCAAGCAGCGGGATTCAAAGAGTGAAGAAGTTAAGAGAGATAAAGTATTTTGAAATTTGAAAAAATGGCTAATGACGATTCATTCCTCGGAAAGGCACGCAACTGATCATTTCAAAAGACAAGTCCCTAGATTTCGTGATAAACACGAGTTCACACGCCAGTGGAAATGAGACATGCATATGAATCGACGTCTATTTTGTTCTCTCTCTCTCTCTCTCTCTCTCTCTATCTCCCCCCTAATATCTCTCTCTCTCCCCGATTCGTTTGACACTCGGTTGGTCGAGAGTATGGGCTTGTTAACAACAAGACATTTTGAACGTAGTAATTAAATTATACAGTGACAAAGTATATTATGAAAATAATAAATTAATAATTGCAAGTAATTTCATTTGTAAAATAATTAAAGCATTAAATAACGGACTTATCGATATATGAATATACTAGTATACCGCTTTCCCGCAGCGGTTCCAACTGTAGCATCCTGTCTTCCTTCAGAAAAATATATTAAAAGACTATTGATATAACTTTAGTTAATGTCTAATTCAAGGCCTCCATAGTTTGCGACCAAAAAAAAACAAAAAAAAAAGATAAAAAAAGAAAAGAAAAAGGTTCAGGGCCTTCGTAGCATGATGGTTGTTATTTTTATTTCTAACTTGTTTGTTGGCTTCTTGACGATATTTATACTACTAACTGTAACTCGTAAAATTTTGCCTCTTATTTGTGCACAGTTTGATTCTCTCTGAACCCGTAAGTGATAAATCCGTGTAAACAAAATATAATATGCGGATACCACATATTCAATTTGTTTTATAATTTAGCATTCTTTTTTCTTCACCTCCTTTAATTAGATATAAGTGTAAAATGTTCAATTTTCTATATATTTTATTTTGGTTATACTCAATTTGATTTTGCAAAAAATTATAATTTTTATGGTCAAAAATGCAAAATCCTTCTACGACCTACCAACATTTTGACTACAAGATTCGAATAGCACCATCAAGAATAATATAACCATTTGATTCAAATGTCTCAAGTTCGGATAGTGTATAAAGCAAAACTATTCTGTATTTGTAAAGTACCGAGAGATCTTTGTGCACAAGAAAAATATAAAACGAACAGACAACAATAGTCAATTTGTTTTCGGTGACTAGTTGTATTTTTCTCTAAGTATCACCCGTATATCTCAAAGTTGATCCCCCGAAATACAGCCATAAAAACATGAAGAATCTAAATGGTTGGGATAGGGCATTTTGCCAACTTTGTGAAACTACTGGCATGAGAAATTAAACGAGCATAAAAGCCTTCACCAATCAATCCAGCAAGATTACGTGCAATATCATTCACTTTGACAACCAATTAATCATATTTATTCCAATATTGAGCAATATCAAGTCTATTGCTGACAAATCTTGGCCTGAAACCAAAAAGAACATCATGTGAAACATAGATATGTTGTTTGATTACTTGGTTATTTTTGAACATGAATCAAGGTCATATGCCAAAACAAATACCAGTTCTAAAGGATGAAAAGTGAAAATTAATGCTATTTCTCAAATTGAATGTCACATGTAGCTTGGTTTATTTAACTTCTTTAATGCGATAAACAAACATCATAAAATTTTCGAGCCATGTTTCTCTGTCTTGTAATCTCTCTTACTGTTTTTCTTTTTCCTTATAGTTTAATCATAAAGAATTATTTTGTGCACCTCCATTGCTGAGTCATTTATCTTTTAATTTGAATGCCTTTAAGTCTTTTGAGTGTTTGTTATATTTCCATTCCCAAGTCCTCCTTCAACCAGAAGAGTGAGATGTAGTAAATAATTACTCTAGGACATCAATAATCAATGTTGTATCTAGAAAAAAATTGTAACATCAAAAATTAGGGAGAGAGCTTGATTTCTACTTGAAGAGCATTGCTACATGCACCAGCATTTAGCATGAAAAGTAATCTTGTAACTATGGAATAGTCATAGAAAATAGAGACAACAGTCCACTATATTTTGGAGTATATGAGGTAAGCTCTTGTTGAATCACTAGGAGCAATATCATCAGTAAATTTCAAGTAAAATTTCCCAAGTCAACTTACAAACCAGTATCTGTCATCCCCCTATCTTCTTTTCAAACTTAGTACTGATAGAATTAGCTCAAGGACACTTTTGAACATAGTTATGTCATCTCAACATAATGTACCTAGAAACAAATTGTAACATCAAATTGTAACACCACTGAATGTCAAGGCCAATATGATCTTCAAATTAAAGTGGACACCCTAATTGCCCTCGTTCACTGTATTAAAACTTCTGAACATTGAGAGTTCAGAAAACAAAAAGACCCTCTTTGCATTCTGGCAGCTAAAGAAAATATTTGAAGTGGGATTAATGTTGGATTACCCCCCACAAGCCATGATCACAACCAAGAATCATGCAGTGATCTCTCTAGTTACATCAAATGAATAAATATCATGAGTTGCAATAGCACCAACCAGAATCCTGAAATATATATTGTCTTCACAGTGAAGCATACAAACTGTGGAAATCAGTTGATTTAGAACATATTGAGGAAGACTAGACTGGAAAAATCAAATTAAAATATTCGTTAATTTTTCCTTAAGGAAACTTGTGCCATAAATTCTGAAATTACCCCAGCATTTGACCTTTAAAGACATCTCAAAACAAAAGGATACTTTTGAATTGTCATAGTCCAAGCATATAAAGAAAATGGATGTTGATAGACGTATTCTGTGAAACAACTCAATGCAATTTAAGTCGGTTCAGTCGAAGTTTTCTCTTCTTAGTCAATCCATGATTACACTCAATTTTGGCAGCCCAATGAACTCAATATTCTTCATTAGCCACCGCATATGGCATGTCATCTCCTCAAGTCCAGTTCCAATCCTATACAGCGCCGAACAAATACACTACTCTTGCTTCTACTTATGATCCTGTACTTTGTGATGACTCACTTAGTCCGTTATCTTAATCGATACAAATGCAGAGTTCAATTCAAGCCAAAGCTCCATTCTTTTTTGAAAGGAGAAATATCTTATTAATTCATAGCGTCAATATGAAGTACATCAGAAATAAAATTAGGAAAGTGTTCCGACCACTCCATGGAATCTGTCATAGAGCCAGCCGCCCGAGCTAAGCTATGAGCAACCTGGTTCGCAGATTTCCTAGTCCAAGAAAATTTGACATTTATTAAATCTCCCAAAAGAGAACAGAAATCCTCAATAATAGCTCCAAAATATGATTGATCCTTGGTAAATCCTGTGAGTGCTTTGAAAACTAGCAGTGCATGCATCTCCACAATTAAGTTGGACAGCCCCTTTCTCTTTATCCAACCTAAACTTCTCTAATCCCCATAGCTTCTGCCAGCCGAGGCTCGAACTCTCCGTCAATAACTATGCTCTTTGCATACATTGCCAATGCAGAGTTATCTCTCATAACCGTTCCAAAGCCAATTTTTCTCTGTTCCTGGAATGTAGCTGCGTCAACATTTAGTTTAGAATAACTCTCCATAGGTTTCTGCCATCTATGATCATCGCCTTTATGTTCAACAGTCGTGGGAAGTTGGGTTTGAGATATATGCGCAGCCTTCCATTATTGAAAGACCAATGAAGCTTGTCTAAGAACTGTATGAATCATGAGAACTTTGGCATTCCATACCACTGCATCTTTGTTACCCCAAATGGACCAGTAGATCATAACAAGAACTTCCAGTTCTGAGCTATTAATTTTCTCCATCATTATGGTAAGCCAATCTCGAAAGGAATTGTGCGTACCTTGGACAAATCCAATTGCAGATGCCCTCCAGACTTGTTTGGCAAATTTGCAAAATACAAGGCAGTGAAATATTATTTCATTCTCGTCCAAGCAAACCGAGCATCGGGCTTCAATATTCACTTGTTTAATTCGAAGCAGATCAGCTGTTGGAATTGTATTCAAAGCATCTCTCCAAATCATATGTTTAACTTTTGGGGGGATCGCTAGCCTCCATATTTTTCTCCAAAAGGTCTCGAAGGATATCCTCGTCCCATTTCGTTCCGTCCTCTGTCATCAACTGTTGTAATTTGATATTGTCTCCTTCTGGCAATGGCTCTGAAGTGATATAGTGTTGATTATCACCGGCAGCCAGGGATCATGCCATACTCTAATCGTATCTCCTCTTCCAACTCTATATCGTCTTCCCTTCTTCACGAGATGTTGTGCTGTGTGAATGCTTCTCCAAACATAGCTGGGATTATTCCCAATTCCAACCTCTACAAAATCAGATTTGGGATAATATCGTGCCTTAAAAATTCTGCACACAAGAGCATGTGGATTGGTGGTAAAATTCCAGCCATGTTTCCCCAATAAAGCCAAATTCGTCTCATGCAGATACTTGAAGTTTAGTCCTCCTCTTGACTTTGCAACGCATAATTGATTCCATCTTGTCCAACATATTCCTTTTGTTTTAGCTTTGCTTGTACCCCACCAATATGAATTCATCATCCTCTCTAGTTCGGCGCACAACTCAAGGGGAATAAGAAATATGCTCATTGCATAGTTGGGAATCACCTGGGCAACTATTTTGAGGAGGATTTCTTTCTGTGCCCGCAAGAGGAACTTTTCCTTCCACCCTTGGACTCTATTCCACACTCGATCTTTGATAAACCCAAACACTTCCTTCTTGTTTTTTCCAATTAGTGAGGGCAATCCAAGATATTTCTTATGGCCACTGTCACGGTTGATGCCCAGAATTGATTTGATCACACTTCTTCCATCCTCTGTCACATTTTTGCTAAAAAAGATAGATGATTTCTGTAGATTAATAGATTGGCCAGACGTCTTTTAATATTCGGCAAGTATCTCTTTGATTCTCTCACATTCTCCATAATCTGCTTTGAAAAAGAGGAGATTGTCATCTGCGAAAAATAGATGGGAAACTGCTGGTGCTCCACGTGCTATCTTGCAGCCATGAATCATGCCTGATGCCTCTTTCATCCGCAAGGTAGTAGAGAGCCTCTCAGCGCAAAGTATAAACATATATGGAGACAAAGGGCATCCTTGCCTCTGCCCTCTTCTCGTAATGATATGTCCAATCTCCGCATCATCAAATATGATGTTGTATTTAACAGTGGAAACACAAAGGAGTGTCAAGTTAGTCCATCTATTAGAGAAGCCCATCCGAGTCATCACTTGCCTTAGATATCCCCATTCCAACCAATCGTCGGCTTTAGTAATATCAATCTTCAACGCCACCCATCCATCATTCCCTTGAGATTTCCGTTTCAAGTAGTGCATGACTTCAAATCTGATCAAAATGTTATCAGTGATCTTTCTCCCCGGTACAAATGCACAATGTGACTCAGAGATTATAGAAGGAAGAATGACTTTCAAGCAGTTGGCCAGCATCTTAGCAACAATCTTGTACAGGACATTACATAAAGATATAGGACGTAAGTCCCCAAACTTTCTGGTCCCTGTTTCTTTTGGGATTAATACAATAGACGTGTGCTCTTCCGATCTCTCGAGTTCTCTAGAAAATTACAATCATCAATAAAAGCTAGGATGCCTTTAGTAACATCAGGTCCTAGAGTGTCCCAATTCTATTGAAAAAAGGCCGGGTTCATTCCATCAGGCCCCGGTGATTTATCTAGATGCATACTAAAAAGTACGCTTTGAACTTCCTTATCTGAAAATGGTGCTAGCAGTGTTTCATTGTGATCAGTACTTACTATAGGTTCTATGTTCGAGATAATGAAATCAGCCTCTTCATCACTGCGGTTTGAGGAAAAAAGATTTCGGAAATAATTCTTAATCATAGAATGTAGCCCAGTTGATCTGGATCGTCAATTACCATCTGCATCCTTCAACCTATCAATTTTATTCTGTCGCCTTCGGTTTGATGCTGTTGTATGAAAATACTTAGTATTGGAGTCCTCTTCTTTTAGCCAATATTGCTTAGATCTTTGTTTTCGGAATGTCTTCTGCTTCCTGAGTGTTTCGAAATATCTTAGCCAAAGCTCCATTTTATCTAAGCAAGAATGTAACCTATGATTCTACGTTTAAACAATAGCACCAAATCCCTAATTTTACAGCAAGGAGAAATCTAAAAATAGTAGAGTTTGACAAAATTACTAAGAAATCAGCATGCCGAATTCGAAGCCTGAACTCACCTAAGCCAATATTCGAATCAATGAGATATAAAATTTCGAAATTAAATGAATAAAAAATCAGTGAATTGAAATCCTAGCCTCAATCATAGGGATCAATCATAGGTCAGAAGTCCCCAATTCGCCAGATTGTTTTCCAACATCAGAAAGTATCAGAAAATTAGACATCAGAAAATAAAATCTAGTGAAATTCAAAACTTACACAACTTGAAAGAACGGATCCAAAGTTGAAGCTTCAATCCCGAGTGAGTTCAGTGTACACTTTGAACTGAACGCGACGTCCTCTGATGCGGTTGGCTGCTCGATGCCTGAATTCGGATGGATTTGCCGGAATGAGTTTCTTGATCAAAGTGAAGAAGAAGAAGGAGGAGAATGATGGAATAGGTCTCCAATTTTTGTGATTTTGTCAGACAATGTAGACGCTGATAGAGGGGAATAAAATAGAAAATTGGTCAGCAAAGGCTCTCGGTGCTGCTCGCAGCCTAGTATGGTCCAATTGATGCATTTGGGAAGAGGATTGTATATAGGAGCAAAGGTGAAGAAAAAAAGTGGTGACAACACATGCTTTTTTATGCCAGTAGGGAAAAAAACCTCCCTATGATAGGTGATTAAATGAAAGTTAAAAATAACACATTAAATTATCAACACATCTATAATCATGACTCAAAGACATGTACAGTGCACATGGAGAACACGTGCATTGGACACAAACCATCACTAAATTAATGTCACTAAATTCAACTGGTCATCATTAAACTTTACCTAATATTTTTACATGTTTACCCAACTATAAAACATAACTTTATTAGAAATTTTCATACACTCATATATTGTAAAATATGCCTACCTTCGATGTATATAACTACCTTCGATGTATATAACTAAATGTCTTGTGTTGTAAATACTTATAACTAATTAGACGTTTGACAAGGTATCATCAAAGTAAGCATCTGTGTTAGCAAGTGATCATTCATGCATAACTTACCCATCCATCATTAGTCTCATCTCCATCTATTAAAACAGATGAAATCTCTTACGTGGCAGATGAAAGTTTGATGTGGCGTTGAAAACCTTTAAATAATGCCAAAATCGTTCAACGAAAATTGCGCTCATTCAAAACAAGTAATTTAAGTAAACAACCCTTAGTCAAAGTTGAAAGAATAAACGTAAAAGTTAGATAATTATAACCAAACGTAAAAGTTATCCACCAAATTACAAGGAATCGGCAAAGAGTAGTTTTCCTCCCGTCCGATGAATAATTGAATTAAAACCACCACAACAAAATCAGCTAACAATAGTTTTCCTTACAATCGTGCCAGGGGCCGACGAAAGGTTGGGCTCTCCCAGGATGAAGCTTGGCAGGCCCAGAGAAAATTTTTCTGCAATTTAAAAGGGGAAGTTATGGTATACACTTGAAAGTTCATTTTTTTAATAAAAATATTTGGTCGTGTTTAAATTTCCAAAAATACTTGATTCTTTTCATGTTCTTTGTTTTATTTACTTTTATTTAATTAATTTTTACCTAAACCCCCCTGCCCCAACAATCCCACCCCAACCCACCCCAGCACCATTCCGGCTGGTCGCCAGATTCCGGGAAAATTTTTTGCTGCCTTTTTTCCCCTTTTCCTTTTTTTTTATTTACTTTTTCTTTTTTTTTTTCCAGCAACTTTATGAGAGTCTTTTTTCCCCTCCCTTTTCCCCTTCTTTTCTTTATTTTTCCTTTTCCTTTTTGATTTTTTTTCTTTTTTTCTTGTAATAACTTTTTTGGCGAAGTGTCCTACATCTTAAATAATATGTCTTATCTATGGAACAATCTATAATATGTATATTACGAAATTCGTTACGTCAGTAACAAGCTAAGTTATTTGTGTAATAAGCTATATTATTAAACAAGCTATATTATGTATGTAACAAGGTATATTATTTGTGTAACAAACTATGTGGTGTGTGTAACAATTTATGTTATTAAACCATATATGTTATTTATGTAATAATCTATGTTATTCGTATAACATACCATGTTACCTGATTTTAAAGTAACGTAATATCATTTATTATATGAATTAAAAAACATAAAACAATTTATATATGAGTATGTAACAAACTATGTTATTTTGTATAATGTCATACGTCTAGTGGTATAATACCTCCAGACTCTTATGTGATGTGTTACATGGTACACATCTGGCATGCCACGTCAGCCTCACATATCATATTACATAAAGTTAAATAATATTTGTAGGTAATCATTTAGGTAATCTCTTATAAAATGTGTGTAAATTCACAATTTTATCCCGTGTGTTTTGTAATTGGAGAAAAACAATTTAAGGATAACACGTTGAATTTGTCCTATTTTGGAAAAGATTGCCTAAATAATTACGTAGAAATAGCGGGACTCTTACATAAATTTATAGTGTAATATCATTTATTACTATATGAATTAAAACGTGTAACATTTTTTTACTGTATCAACTTAAAAAGAAAAAAAAAGAAAAATGTTTAAAGAGAAAATAGCGGGAAAAAAATTCCCGCCGCCCAATTGCAGGAATTCAATCAACAGGTGTCTGCCGAAATCCGACAGCCGGATTCAGGTCGGCGAATCACCGGTTGCCGGAATCCAACCAGCCGGCCATGGGGTGAAATGGGATTTGAAAAAATATTATTTAAAAGAAAAAATAATAAAAAAATTAGAAAAAGGGAATAACATACACGCTATCCGTGTAACAAAGCAGGTTATTATCTTTGAAATGAATAAAAGTTGGGAAGTATTTATAGAAATATTTTAGGTAAGAAAGGGAGACATGAAACTTCATCAATTTAAATTGATGAAGGTCCTTTTTGTGTCGAAATATGCAAGCTCACTAGCATCTCCAATAGCTTGTGAGTTACAAAAATTTTATAGCCACGTCGAATAAATTCTGTAACAAGAGAAAATATACTACTTATAATATTTAGTACACTACATCTAAAATTAGATGAATTGTGCTATGAGAACAAAGAGAGATACTCAAATTAAATAAAACTAACATATGACATTTTATTTTCCACCACATCATATTTACATCAATGTTAATTACATAAGACACTTATCATTTTTATCCATATAGAATTATTCAAATTAGATTTGAAGTTTCAATGACATAACAATTCCATTCACTGTGTGTAACTTGAAGATTATAAAGATTGCATTCCTGGCATTGTATTCTCTTGACATAGTTTTTGTACTGTCATGTTGCGCCTCTTCTATTTTTTCTTCCCTTTTTATTTGTTCGTATCGCATTAATTGTTTGTGCTAACTCGTTTTATATCATTCTCATTCTTGTATATAGTCTGCAGGTACTTTCTGAATACAAAATGTTAATGCTCTTTAGATATTCAAACTATTTAATAAATGAATTGTTTTAACTTTAGGGCAAAATGTAATGCTAAAAGCCTAAAACCATCACTCTTTAACATTGTTATAGATACTTAAGGTGTCAATTCGAGTAATATCAGCGGTTTTTATATTTTATTTTTTTAAGAAAATCCCCCAACCACCATGGG
Organism: Nyctanthes arbor-tristis; assembly: GCA_963692815.1. Classification (NCBI taxonomy): domain Eukaryota; kingdom Viridiplantae; phylum Streptophyta; class Magnoliopsida; order Lamiales; family Oleaceae; genus Nyctanthes; species Nyctanthes arbor-tristis. The sequence goes on from CAVNYN010277329.1 coordinate 13,741, forward strand.
AAATCGCAAGAAGAAGAAGAATAATAATAATTATTATTATTATTTCCTAAAAGAGTAATACAACGCCATAATAATATTTCCTCAATATCGCAGTCCATAGAATGGAGTTATAGAATTCAAATGAATCAACAGATGATAAAATCCAAACAAGAGGGGGGGGGGGGGGGGG
>CAVNYN010277333.1:0-16303 GCA_963692815.1 Nyctanthes arbor-tristis
AATTCTCTCAATGTAAAATTTTTCCTTTTCTCATGTCCATCCCAACCAAACAAGCGCTTGTTTGTGCATATCTTGGGAAAATTTCAGCAACAATCATCAGTTTTCGTACAAAGAAGAAAACAATGTTGTAAGTTTCGATGAACTTCTGAAACAATTAAATGTGATTTTTTATTGAGCTGACAAGCATTCGAATACCTTCATCAAAAAATTTACTTATTAAACATGTTCGGAACGTACAGTTTCTGAATCTTAAAAGCTATTTTTGACAGTTTGATGGCTATTCCAAATGAGATTAGTACATTTTCCTACTCAGACTATTCAAATGAAAATAGTACATTTTCCTATTCGGATAAAAGTAGGACATTCTCCAACTTGTTTAATTTGCAAAAATCTAAGTGATGTGGCATGAATTGTTGCCTTCTTGAAAAAGTTCTTCCCCGTCGGTTTTCCTAATCAGGTTTCTTTGTTGTAGAACTTCAGAGAGTTTGAATCTTACAAGACATTCTTGACTTTACCCAAATTACGTTCACTTCAGGCAGAGGAACTTGTTAGCTTTGTTTCTACATTCCACCTGAGTTTTTTCATGTCCACACCCTCAAAAATAAAACGAGTATTTTTAATGCTCTAGGATTGAATTCCTTTTTGCCCCTCCTAATTTGAAGAAATAGGCCTCAATTGGTCTTTTCTATGTTACAGTTATGTCTCGTCTAATTCAATATACGCATAGAAAGTCATTCTGGAGGTAATGTAGGATACTCTCAAAAGTGTTTTGACTATGTTCACTTTTGCACTGTAACTGTTGGTAGGGTCGAAGAATTTGCCTATTGAGGAGATGACAGAGAGAGTCTGGAAGAAGCAAAAGTTCATGGATCCAGAAACAGAAAATGTTGATGGTAATTATTAACAAGAAAAATGAATTTGACAAAATTCCCAGTTGCAAAATATCCATTGGGAGTTTATTTTTGTGTGGATAGGATATCATATGTAAATGAATCACAAGTGATGCTCTGTCTAATATTGTTATATCGATTGGAGAAATCAATGATTTTTGTTAAATATTAGTTTCTTCGAACACACTCATTCTCATTGAATACAATTCAACATTAACCAACTGTTTTGAGCTGAATTTGTAAACCCGCGTTGCACGACTGAGATCGGATATGCTACAGGTTATAACATTTGGGAATTATTTCTCTTGTATAATGGTGGTAGCTAGTTTGAGTGCAAGAAATCATGTCTCCCTCATTGTAGAATTAGGAAGCAACATTATCAACTAAAATGTCATTATGATACTCTTCTTCACAAGTCCATATTTTGTATTAATTCTTGATCCAACCACCTTGTACTCTTCTTCCACCCCCAGCTATTCTTTCCTTTCAAGTCTTTCAACCATTGGTAACAAGTTATTTTATAAAGCATGCCAACAGCTTGGATGTTACAATTTTACCTCAATATTTTATCCCACCTTAAATGTATGTAATGAAGAATTCTCAATATTTCACCGCCCCCAACCCGGCTTTTTTCTTATAATTTAAATTTCTTAAGTAATTGAAATACCGATCTATTTCAATATTAATTATGTGACCTACCTATTCTCTTACAATAAATTGCTTGATTATTTTCTAAACATATACATTTTTTAAAACTTGAGAGATATGTTATTTGTTTATTTATCAAGTTTTTGTGATTTGCGAGTGAAATTTGAGATGTAACTCATGACTCTATGTTTATATGATATATAATAATATTATGATGAACTCTACGTGGTGTTTATTTCAAATGGTTTTTGTAAAGCTAAAATCAAAATTTGTTATTATTATTATTATTATTTTTTTTTTTTTTGGAAGTGAGCTAAAATCAATTTTGAATCCTAGAATTTGCTTCTGAATTTGTCTAGGCAGTTTCTTGAAGGCACTTCTGAAGAAGCAGTCTCAAATAAAATTGGTCGAAATTGATTCTCCCAAAGAACACTTTTCCAGAATCAGAAGTCATTCCAAACAAATCCTTGTTCTTCACTATGAATATGGATGTATGTATCTCCAGCTTATTTTTACAAAACAAATTGATTTCATGAAAAACGATTGTTTATAAGCTAAGAAATTGCTTAGATGACCGTCAATTACATAATAATAATTGTGCCACTTTCAAAAATAATTACCAAAATTAATTGCAATTTGCTATTTATATCAAGAAGAAGAAATGACTCAACCAAAGACAAAATAGCTTTTATATATATATATATATATATATATATATATATATGTTCTATGTAATGTAATGTTGTAAAGGGCGGCTAGCCATTATCATAACAAGAGGGGTCCATTCGGATAGGCTCCAAATTAACCTCCAAAAAGTCCCCCAGAAAGATTTATAAACCCATCCAGAAACTCAAAACCAGAGAGTTGTCTCTTCACTTTCTCCCTAACTTTTCCTCTGAAGATTTGACAAATTTTGCAGAAGCCATAGCCATGGCCTTTGTTCTTGAAAACAGATCAGTTTTAGCACTTTTGGTTTTCATTTTCATTTCATCAATTGAGGTCTCCATTGGAGAAGTTCACAAGGTGGGAGATTCTGCAGGTTGGACCACCATTGCAATTGTTGATTACAAGGACTGGGCAGCTTCAAAAACTTTCAAAATTGGTGATGTTATTGGTATGTGTTTTTTTTCTTCCACTGGCTCATTCAATGACTTGTCTATTCGAGTATCCATAAAACAACTCTCTCATGAGATGACATTACGCTCTGTCCGTAGATAGTAACATGTGAGAAAGAGTATTCGACCTTAAATTGACCGGACCAGACCCTTTGAGAGGAATTGTTAAATTTCGTCCTTCCTTTTTTTTTTTTTTTTTTTGAAACATTTGTGGCATGTCTAGTAGGGATACCTGGTATGTGGGCCGGTAATAAACGAACAAGATAAAGATTGAGATGACATGTAACGTGTTTTCTTGAATGTGTCCAACTCTTAATTAGTTATCTAGATTCATTCAAGATCACCAACCATTTGTTAGGGCATTAGATAACAATAAGGTGAGCCATTTTGGGATTATTGTCAAACCATAAAAACATTGTAATTATTAACTTCCAACTCTTAAAAAACCAACTCATTCATCAAATTTCCATGCTTACATAATGATTGTGGCCATTAGTTCCACATTGCAAAACAACCCACTCATTGTTTTGCATTTGGATTGTATTACTTTAACCACCACTTACATTAAATGTCAACAATATGCGCAACATCATTCTTCAAAAGAAAGAAAAGTTGTCTCTAATCAAGAAAGTTGCCCAAAAATGTAAATGGAAGAAAAGAAAATTGAAGTCTTGTTCATTAATCATTTTATGCATATTGTTGTGTTTTTAACGACAGAACCATTGGTTTCTTTGAGCTGATCTAATTAGCCATCTTGTGTTTTTCTTTTATTTACAGTCTTTAAGTACAACCCTCAATTTCACAATGTGATGCAAGTTACACATGCCGAGTTCCGGTCATGCAATGCATCTTCTCCCATTGCAACTCACACAACAGGGAATGACTCCATAACCATCAAAACTCATGGCCACCACTTCTTCATATGTGGCGTACCCGGTCACTGCCAGGCTGGACAAAAAGTCGATGTCAATGTTCTTCGTGCCCCTTCGGTCGCCCCCTCACCCTCCGTTTCATCCACTTCCGTTCCTGCTGTACCAGCTCCTTCTCCCAGCAATGCTGCTCCTTTCTTGGCCTCAAATCGGCCCTTTGTGAAGCTCGGACTTCTCTGGCTTGTTTTGCAGATCTTTTGCGTGGTTTCTTGAACGGCAAATAGAAGGATTCCTTTTGAGGTTATTGGTTTTTTGTTGAAAACTTTTTGTACTTCATTTTTAGGGCAGTTGAGTACAAGAAATCATAATAATGTCATCAATTTCAGTTCTTGTTTTCCAATATAATGCGATTGCAATTTCTTTGTATAGCAGAGTATATAAACAAATTTACTGATATTTGCTTACTAATTCACATATAGTATCTTATCAATAACAAAAATAAAATTACACTCTGGTCGATAGTTTACAACTCGGAATTTGGATCAAATCCATTCTTCTTTTCCCCATGTGCAATTCCAGTTTCAGTTTCTTGATCATCCATAAACCTTTTCCAGAACCAATGCTGTTTCCAGACTCTGTCTGTCATCTCCTCAATAGGCACATTCTTTGTCTCGGGCAATAAAAACAGCACGAAAATGAACATAACTAGAACCCAACCGGAGAAAAACAAGAAGATCCCAAACTTGAATTTGCACAACATGGACAAAAAGGCCTGTGCAATCACAAATGTGAACAAAAGGTTGACACAAACTGTGACACTCTGCCCCGCTGAACGTGTTTCCAAAGGAAATATTTCACTAGGAATTAGCCATCCGAGCGGGCCCCATGACCACGCGAATGCTGACACAAATGTGCATACCAGGATCACGACAAATATGGAGTAGCCATGGTTAAGCTTGTCCGAATGGTCTGTGACTTTGAGTCCAAGGATAATTGCCACAACGACTTGCGATATAAACATCTGGATACCAGCCTCCAGCAATAGGAAACGACGCCCCACTTTGTCGACCGAATAGATGGAAACGATGGTCGAGAGTAGATTGACGGCTCCAGTGATGACGGCCGAATATAGGGAGGCGTCGCTCCCAAATCCAACTGTTGCAAACAAGACAGGTGCATAGAACATAATAGCATTGATCCCTGTGAATTGCTGGAAAATCTGCAACAAACCGTTGAAATAAGAATAACTCTACGCATATGTATTTGGTCATATGATTACAATGTAACAATGATTTAATGTGTAAAAAGAATAGAAACAAAAGATCATGGTAGTGTTGTGCGTAGAAAATCTTGTATGTTCTAGGATGACATTTTTGTAACCTATCTTTTCATTCTAACTAGAAAAATCAGTTAGGGTTGACTTTATTTTTATATGGTTTGTTATGACTAGTACACCGCTATGCGGTGGATTTGACCGTAAGATTGAGACGTTAGAAAAGGTGAAGGAAGATTTTGCAGTAGAAGAAGAGGAGAAGGAAGAAGAAGAGAGGACAGAAAGACAACCATTTAGTACATTTTTTGGTGAGTGGGGAAAAGGCCTCTGTTATGGTCAGCAATAAAGTGATAGGTTTTTTATCTCTGTATTAGACACGACATACCTGTAAGGCGACAGAAATGATCAATTGAGGTCTATTTCTACGCATTAGGAGATTCCTAAAAGGGTGTTTAACTTGTTTGGCAATCCGGCTTGCCTCCACGAGCTCTAAGAATTCGGGCTCAATATTATCGGTGCCTCTAATTTTTCTGAGCACGGCTTTTCCCTCGTCTAGATGGCCACGCTCGATGAGGCTGTTTGGAGTGTCGACCACCAACAGGGCGCCTATTGTCAGGAGGCCAGCAGGAAGTCCGGCTAGTCCTAGTGATACCCTCCATCCCCATCCTCCTTTGATTCTGGTGATCAACACAAAGTTGGCAAAAAATAAGAGCAAAAAATAAATTAAAAATGAAGATATGCTAGACAACACAATTTTTTAGCAATTAATCTACTCTCACATGGCAATTTCTAGAATAGAAGCTGCCCCCAACTACAAGCTTTTTTGTGTTCAAACACCCAGGCATGGATGATATCACATTATCGACCAAGATACCAAGCCCGTGCTAAGACGCTCGTGATCGGGGGTATCGACCATGTGGTCTAAGTCTCTTGTTTGAGATGGCTTCTTAAAAGTCAAAACAATTTAGAAATTTATAAGTTGAATATGCATGTTAACTTAACTTTTCAGAGGTGTTTATTTACTTTAAAGTGACTTTATCAAGTACTTTTACAAGGAGTATGCGAATAAGCTAGTTTCTCATATAGCTGCTAAAGTAGAGAAATCCTAGTGCCCAACTCATCCAATGCTAAAGATATTGTACTCTTATGACTAACTAAACCCCGGGCTACCTAGGTACATGACATACCATGAAAAGTCAAACAATAGAAAACCTTGTTTTATTCACTCGTAGAATTAACCTCTAAGGTACAGGTGTAAAAATTTTACAAGAACAATTATTTTCATATAAAAAATGCTAAATCTATCTCAAACAAATGATAAGACGGAGAAATCCAATCACTCAACAAATGCTATACTTCTCCATATTTATCAAAAATAGCAACTATTTTTATTTTGTTATTCTTGACATGTGGCCGGACTCGAAATATGGTACTCCTCTCTACAACCTAGGTACATTACATACTAGTACAGTTAGAGTCAAACAATTCGTTTCGTTTCAGTACTATATGTATATGGCACCACGTAGTGTCATACTTCTATATAGCATGCATTAAGACATGCTATATAGGAAACTACAACTATATAATATGTCCTGATACACACTACATGGCTGTATTTGTTAGATCATTTTTAGTCAAACAACATAGAACCCTTTCTTCTTCCGTTAAAGGTGCAAGTATATAAAAAACTAATTTTAAGGACACAGCTTAATCCAAAATCACAGTTTGTTCAATGCTAACGTGCACAAGAATTCCAACTACGTACCATTAAACAATTCAATTTATTTATAAACTTTAAAATAAGGAACTTACTTTGCAGTGCCGTAATTGACCAGGTTTGCAAAAAGAATGCCGATTGTGACATTTAATTGGAATAAAATGTTGAGCCCTCCACGTATTCTTGTGGGTGCAATCTCTGATAAGAACAAGGGAACAGCCTGAAATTTTGATTCAATGTGTACATATATAAGTTGATGAGTGAGTTCCAAATACACAAGAATATATATAATCTTCATTGTAGGGCACGAACAAGTTTAGCGTTAGTTTGAACTCTCAAATTATAAGAAGGATTCGAAGAAAATGGAACATCGAGGAGATAGTTTGTGTCTTGATCGAGCAAGGCTATGAGCTTCTTTTTGAGACATTGAATTTGTTTCAACTTGACCTGTTTAAGTAACTTTTTGAAAGTACTTTCTATATTTAAAAGATTTTCTAAAAAAACCGACTACAAGAAAGATAATTTTTTCAAGAATCAGTTCTACAAGGAAGATAAACTACTACCCCAATCGACCAAATAATTAAGACCATAGTTAAAAAGGATTTTAAAAAAAATTCACACTTTTCAAATTGTTAGGTTGTTGAAATGTCAAATCGGCACTACAAAATTGACTCGAGACTTTCTTATCTTGAAATCAGCCCAAAAGTGACAACTACGTATTTGTTTTCTCCCCTTTTTTTAATATATAAGCCACGTTGTAACAAATCAAAAGTGGGGATAGCAAAAGATTGATTCATGGCCTTGTTATTTACAAGGATAAAAAGTAACCAAAAAGGATAATACCTGTAAATTTTATGTGGTGAGTTTCCAAAGTAGAGGAGCTTGATGTTTTTGTTTGGTTCTAAAAGAGTCTTAATCATACACCAATTTGTCAATTTTGGAATATATTTAAAGCATGGAAAAGTTGTGACAGCCTTCACTCTGACCATAACTTTTTTGGGTTGGACCACTTATTCAATGGTTCATATCATTATGTTCTAAATATCTACCGCGCTCTAGTACATGCGTCCCAAGTACCATATAAAAAGAAAGCACATTTTTCTCATTACAATCATCAGTTCTAACCAATTCAATGTACATCTAACAAGCATTAAATCTTTAAAATATATAACTTAGTTCAACCAAGTTCAATGGGATGACACCATTCGCCTAACACCGTAACAGCACTATATAGTTATGTGCATTAATATTAGAACATCACTATCCCCTTCTCAAATTATATATCAGCGGGAGTCCTTTTCAAACACTTCCTGAATGTTTTGTTAAAAAACTTCCTTCCCATGTGATATACATGAATGTATGTCATGTGGATTTGAAATACATATAGTTTAGGTTTAAACTACACAGATGCACGCCACATGGGGTGGGAAGTTTTTTAACAAAACTTCAAAGAAATGCTTGAAAATTTTCTATATCAGCGGTTAGTATTATGTGACATTATTTGTTTTGTACCGTAACAGTACCAAACAGATGGTGCCCGTGCTTCAAATTTGGGAAGATTCAGACTCTTCCAAAATTTTATAAGTAACATCAAAATCAAGAAAAGATCAACAAACCTGATTAGCAAAACCAACACCACATCCAAGCATAATTCTGCCAATAATTAGCATCGCAAGATTTATAGCTGCAACATTGAACACAACTCCAATTATGAAGAAAGCTCCAGCCATTAACATGGTTAACCTCCTTCCTAATCTTCTGGTTGTGTATGAAGCAAAAAATGTTGCTGTCAATCCAGCAAGGTATAGTGATGAAGTAAATAACTGCAGCCCTTCATTGTCATATTTGCAGTAATTACTGTTGATTTTCGGATCCTTCGTCTTCACGTACACAACCGGGAAGAATTTTTTCAAGAAACCATCCATTGATGTCACTCCACCTGCAATTATAATTTTTGGCTAGCTAACTAAAATCTCCATTAACAAGAAGAAGTTAATTTTTTTCTGCAGATTAAACAGGTTGGAAAAATGTACCTCTCTAGGAGTAGCTTTCAGTTTTCAAAAGGGTTTTCAAAGAAAGTTAACTTAAGATAATTCTTTAGAATGCACCTCTAGTACTCGAACCGAGCCAAAAGAAGGTCCTAATTAGGCTCATAAAAACGTATATATTGTTAACCTTGATAAACGATCATGATCTTGACATCTCGAATAGCATAAACTGATTGAAAAAAAATAAATAAATAATTTGCATTGTATATTGAACAAGATGCCTAGTCAAGTGCGGGCTTCTTGTTTACAGAATTTTCGTGACAGACACGAGGCTAAACGAACCGGAAAGCTAGGAAATTAAAGAAGCGTACGAACCTGAAACGCCTACATCATAACCAAACATGAGACCTCCGGTGGCAGCCATGATACACGATATGATAACAATCGGAGTAATCTTGGCCTCGAATTGCGTGTCTCCTGCCGACGAGGCAGCGAACGCTCCTCCCGCCATTGTGGAGATGTAACAAAACCACTAGGGTGTTTGGTTAATTCACTTTGAAGCTTAGGTTGTCGCAGTAATAGTGAGAACAATGCATTTGTTGGTAAAGGTTTTTGAGGTTATTATAGACGAAAGATTCATGAAATGGATTGGATATGATGTCTTTTCGGGGGGTTTGTAGTATCACCATCACCACCGGCATCTTTACACGTGCCAATTAATTAACTTTTGGTATCTCGTTCCTCTTCTAAGCACATACGTACTCGGACAAAGTGACAACTCAAAATTAGTAGGAAACCATCCACGTCTCAATCCATCCTCTTTAACTAACTCACTTCGTCTCGTCTCTATTGATAACCCAATTGATCGTCTTTCAAATTGTAGATGATAAGAGTTTGAATATATTCATTTAAATCGTGCGTTCAACCAAGTCAAATACCATGAAATCTTGGTTTCAACAATTATTATTTTTGCCTAAAAACTTTTCTCGACCTGCTTTTAAAAAACAAAATGGCCTTTTTCACAACCAAAATGCAGTTGCTAAATGTTTTAGCTTTTATAGTTTTATTACTAAATTAGCTTATATGTCTCAACATTTTAACTTTACCGAGTAGTTAAATGTGTGCGTATGTTTTCTAACTGCACAAATATCAAATTGGATTCCCAGGTAGTATATGGCTTGTGACAATCAAATACGAGTATGAAAGTGGCTTGTGACAATCAAATGCGAGTATTATTGAGAGAATTTTCTAGAAGTAAGTTTATGTTTTTTTTTTCATTTATATTATATTTAAAATATATATATTTAAACAAATTCCTGCTTTTGTCCCCTTAGAATTTATTATTCCATTTTATATTAAAGGCCTTAAGCTATATAATGCCTAACTTTGTCTAGAACACATCAAGCACTTGACAATATTTGGTGCCTAGTTTATTCTCTCATTAATTATGGGATGGGAGTAGGAACTTGTAGCTTGAAAAATTAACGATACGAAAAGTGGTCAAAATGATGTTTTAAAATTAACTAGACATACTTAAACGTGCCGATGCGTGGTCAATGTATAATAAAGTAATAATTTAATTATATTTGGAGAGTTAATTATCTCAAATGTCACTTAACCTTTCAAGAATGGTCTCATATGCCACTATACTTTAGAACTTACTTTAAATGCCATTGAACTTTTTGAAAAATTGTATCTGTGCCACTATACTTTAAAACTTCTTCACTTACCATCGAACTTTAAAAGGAAAAAAAAAAAAAAGAAAAAAAAACTTGTGTTATTAGCTACTCAATTATAAATTAATAAAGCAAAAATATATAAATTAAAATAGATTTTCCTATGTGACAATTTCCATCATTAATATATGATGCAATCAAATTATAAGTTTTTAATTATGAAAATAGCCTATTTAATTGAGTTCAATAGCAAACTAAGTAATATTTTGATAAGTTCAATGGCAAACGGGATAAGTTTTGAAGTATAAAGGCGTTGAGATAATATTTGAAAATTATAGTGGCAATTGAGATAATTTTAAAGCATAATATGAGATTAGTTTTAAAAACTCTGGTGGCATTTTAAATAATTAACTCACATTTGGAGAAGAACTTTTTCCCTTTTTTTTTTTTTAACCAGAAACAAGACCTTTTTTTTTTTTTTTTGGGATACAAATATTAAAATTGATTTAAAAACCTGCTCAACAACATATGTATAGCGCTGGAATGAGACTCAAGTATATTAGTAACTAGTCTATCTCCTGTGCAATGCACGGGAAATAATGAGTGATTAAATAAATAATAATAGGTTAATAAATTATTTCAATAATCAGATATAATTATGTCATCATCATGTAATAATTTTAACCGATTAAGTGTATTTACACTATATAGCAAATTTGTATATTTCAATTAAATCATATTTCCGCTATGTTATTTCTTGTAGATTTTATACTAAATTCACTAAATTTTTATATTAATCGTGTTACATTTCTACTTTTACAAAGTGAATTAGTTATTATTTATTATATAAAAAAATTAAAAATATTCAAGCACCTCTTGAAGATGCTGTTACAGCACTTTCTACCATATATGGTATGCATTGATGCATGCCACGTGTATTTAAATTCATATGGCGTGCATTAATACATACCACATGAGGTAGGAGGTGCTGTAATAGCACCTCTAAGACGTGCTTGAACATTACCTATAAAAAGATATCTATTTTTGTATAAAATGAAAAATTTCTACCCATTTCTCACACCTCACTCAACTGTAGTGTCAGACCAAGAACAATAATTCTCCAATGTTGATTGAAGCCTACTGTGAACACAAAAATATAGATCGTGCTCAACGATTCAAGGGGTAAGACTCCAACTAATTAAAAAAATACTGTACCGGTTATTGTTCATATGTTATCGTGAGTTAGATATTTCTTACAAAAATAAAATAAAACAAAATAAAATAAAATAAAAATAATGTGTGAAAAAATTGTATCATTTTGCAACATTAAAAAGATTTCCGCCAAGAAAACTCTAAGAAAAAAATGACTCAAACTTATCATTCCATAATTATTTCTTGATCTCATGTTGATCAAAAGTTTAGAACTTCTACAGTGGAACTTGGTGGTTCTAAAAAAGAAAAAAAGATAATATACAAAGTTTGGTGGTTTAACCAATATTGTCATTATATTTTTTTAAACTTATATCGACATAATTTTCTCATTGGGCAATTTGAATTATGCTTCTAAGTGATGCTACTATATATCTCTTGTTGCTATAAATGTCATATATCAATTAATTATTATATTCAAAAAAGATATATCATTATTAATATTTAATAAGGTAATTATATTGCCACTATAATTATTATTTATTATAACAGTTGGGCAAATGTGAATAGTGGGCAGTTTTTTTGGGGAGGGGGAGTAGTGGGTAGTTATCACAACTAACTTAAAAATTTTTAAAAATGAAAAAAATAATAATATAATTGAATTGACATTTAAAAGTGGAATAATGGGAGTTTACAACTTATGCCGACATATATATAAATGAAAATGCACAAGCAGAGAAAGACAATGTTTTGAAAGTTAAAAATTAAAATACACAATACATTTAAATCTACTTGTAGGCAATAGGACAACGAATTTAAATCTGATTGTGGGTAGCATAAATACGTCGGAAGGAAAGAAGGAATAACGTATGGGAATATTAAAACTCATATGGAAAATAAAAAATATTCTTAAATAGAAAATATGTGAAAAATAAAATAAATAAAATATCTATAATTGTTAGATAACCGTGAAAAGTGGGTAGGCAAGAATGAATAACCTGGAGGAATATTAAAAGTCACATGAAAAAATAAAAAATATGCAAAAAATGGGGGAATATTAAAAGTTACATGAAAAATAAAAAATATTCTTAAATAGAAAATATGTGAAAAAACAAAGTAAATAAAATATATATAATTGTTGGATAAACGTGAAAAGTGAGTTGGATAAAGGTTAAAAATGGATGGTTACAACTACTATTTAAATTAAAGATTTTAAAAACTAAAAAAAAAATATATGTATCTTTGCTGGGAAAAGATACTCACTTCTCCTTTTCTTTTATATATATATATATATATATATATATATATATATGAAGAAACCTTTCCAGCAACATATGATTTTTTTTTTTTTTTAACTTTGTTATCAATTACGAATATACTAGAATCTGTTTATATTTCTGGTAGTTTTGGATACATCATACATTCCTAATTCTTTCTTGCTTAGTGGTATTCCCTTTCATGATTATGTAAAGGATTTAGATTCAGTATTTAGTCGAGGGTTTCAAATACGAGAATTTGATGTTTTTTCATCCTTTTTTTTTTTTTTTTTTGGTGTTTTGGTGTCTTTTCATGTACAAATTGAATTGACACTTATTCATGGTATATGGTTGAAAATTTATTTCACTTATAAAATTATACCCCGTCTCTTCTAAAACAATATAGACTAATTATATCCGCATTGCAATTTTTATTTGGTGTACCACACTTTTATTTTGTTAAAAGGGAATAATCTTGGTTTATTACAGTGATTTTTTTTTTTTTTTTGAAGGAAGGAATTTTATTCATTAATAGAATCGAGGAGGAGTACGTCATCAATTATCGTAGGAGACAAATTAAAACACATACTAAGATCTGACATAGAACCAGCCGCTTGAGCAAGCGTGTGAACAACCTGGTTCACAGATCTTCTAACACAAGTGAACTCTATGCCTTTAAGTTTTGACATTAAAGATCTACAATCATCCAAGATCAAGCCAAAAGGAGAGATATCAATGGTAGTAGAGCGAATGGCTTCATAGACAACTAATGCACCCATCTCCACCGTAACTCGATCGATGTTCACATCCTTAATCCAAGCAAGGGCCTAGCAGATTCCCATAAGCTTAGCCAACTTCGGATCAAAGACACATGTTGACTTAAGAACTTTAGCACCCAAAAAAGAAGCTCTTTCATCTCTAATTGGACCATTCCAAGACCAACAAAATTTTGATTAGGGAAAAGTGTTGCATCAACATTGATCTTTAGCCTTCCAGCATCTGGTTTCCTCCAGTGAGTAGTGCTAGGCGTGGAAGTGGTGTGGTTATTAGAATGTGGTTGTCAAGCTCCTCTCCATTTACCCAAGAGAATATTGGCCAGATAAGTCACTCTATACTTTTTGCTCAGGTTTTTATCATTAGATTTTCAATAATTAACATACTTGGTTTATAAATGATAATTTATTTATATTTAAATATTATGCTAATATGTTTTAAAATCATTAACAAAATTTACAGACATTTCTATATTGTTGTTTACAGTTTAAACTTGACAAAAATATATAAACAATTTGACGACCATTTAAAAATATTTTTTGATGAAAAATATAGTCAAAATAATATATATTATTAATAGAAAAATAAAGAAAAAGAAATAAAAAGAAAATTTTCAAATAGTTATTAAATAACAAATGAATGCTAAGGATCTTGACACAATTATAATGTCATGCACCAAACAAAAATTGTCCATAAATATAATTGCCCATAAATATATATGGCGCTATTTTCTTATTGAAAAGTCTAATTTACATTACTAATGTACCATCTATTTAATACTTAGTTATAACTATTAATTTTGTATTCTACCTATTAAATATGAGTAAATTAGAAACACGGATTATATCGAAAACAATTCTTACTTCTTGTGAAAAAAGCAAAGTGAACTAAATATATAATTGAGAGTGAGTAAGCAATAATTATTAAGTATAAATTAACATTCTACAAATTTCAAACCAACCCCCAGCTGAATTTCCAAGGGTACTTCTCACCATGAAGAACTCACATTTGTTTCATTTCAAGTGCCCCAATTTAATAATAAATCGATCAGTCAAAGAATTTTGTTCATGCCTCAAATGCATCATTACTAGCAGATATTTGTGCTGTGCATTAGCTGTTGTTCTTGCACCTCTATTCCACGAGGAAGGAATAAATTCTGTCGCAAGGCAGCAATTTACATAGCTGATTAGATTTTGGTAATTTTCAACTGTGATGGTGTGGCAAATCCATCGGCTTAAAGAAATAAACTCTTCCGATCTATTTTTTTAAGGAAAAAACACAATGAGTCAATTACATAGCGTTTTCTGACAACTTAATACTCAGGAAGCTTAATTGGATAAGTTTTTTGAACAATTAATTGGCTGCAATTGTTCAAATTACATGTTTTCATTTAAAAATTTTATTTGTATGCTTTTTTTAATCTCTTTTATTTAGTTACGATCTCTCACTATATATCTGCTGGAATTTTAATCCTTGCTAGACATATTTTGAGATATCATTTTTACTTTTTTTATTATTAGTACCCCAAAAAAATTCCTAATAATAATAATAATTTTCAAAAGAACCGCGGAAAACGGCCTTAAAAATGATGATTTTATTCCCAAGTGATATTTTGGTGGACAACCGAGATTTGCGGACGAGACATTGTTAAGGAATATTTTTTTTAATAATTTAATTTAATTTCTTCTTCCACGACTATTGCGTGGCACTTGTCATATGAAAAGTCCAAAATAAAAGATAGCCCAACTGGAGCTAAACTAAACTAGATAGATGGCCCTACGAATATTTGTCTTACATATAATCAATCAACACGTAATTATTTACTTTTTAAAATGAAAATGATAAATGTGCTTTACGGTCAAGAATCCTCATGATTATTTGGATGGCAAGGCAATTAATTCCACTTCTTTTGGCTTCAATGAAAGCAAAAGTAAAGTACTCAACAGGACAGATATTTCGAAGTGCAATATCAAGGTAATTTAGGAATGAATCCTCTTCTTTTTAGAAACCTTGGGACAAAAATTAAGTAGGGAAAATTGGGATTCTTAACGTGCCAAGTTAATTAGCACGAAAAGAAACGTAACTTGAGCATTGGCTCATTTAGTATTCCCTTTGGCCGAGGGCAAAGAAATAATTCTTGTGAGATCATTGAACAAACCCAAACATACATACCTAAAAGTATAATTCTATCCATAGGAGGGGGAAACATTGAAAATTAATGTTAACTTATCCGTGGTTCGTATGTATTAGGAAAAATTAGTTATTCAATTGTTTGATCAATGAGTCAATCTTTAGAAGTTCGATGCTAAATTAGAAGAGACCAGAGTTGGTATGAATATTAGAGTATCCAAAATGACTTTAATTTCAATGTACACAAAAACCCCGCTTTGAATAATTTTCAAAGGTTCGTTTCACAAAGAAAAATATTTACTTACAAAATAAAACCTGGATTCATTGTATTTTAATTTCCACAACTCCCGATGAACTTTGTTACTCCCTCTGTCTCAAAAAGATATTCTCATATTTTATTTTTATCTATCTCAAATTATATTTCTCTTTCCTTATTTAATTTTCTACTTTTTCTAAAATACCCTTATTTATTATGCATGTTAATTAATAATAAAGAAGATTTAGAGTAAAATATTAAATAAACCAAATGGCATATTATGAAATACATTCTTAAATTTTCCAAAAACATTACTTAGGCTTTCTTAATATATGTGAAAAATGAAAAGAGAATATCTTTGTAGGACGGGGAGAGTATTTGTGAATTATGAAAGATGATTGCTTATGAAGTTCCATTGCTTATGAAGTGCAATTGAAAACTACAATGTGCTTCAAAATAAAATCACTTCCCGGCCTTATTGTCGTTTTCAATGTTTGAAATAAGTAGTGTAGGTTATGAGAAAGATGTGTGTGTGTGTGTGTGTGTGTGTGTGTGAGAGAGA
>CAVNYN010277334.1:0-10838 GCA_963692815.1 Nyctanthes arbor-tristis
TAAATAAAGAACTTCAGTTGAGAGAAAGTTTTTGAGTGTTTTGAGTGAAATTGTAAAAGGAAAAACAAACTAATAATAAAGAATGAAAACGTTGTGATCTTAAAACGAAAAAAAATTTGTAAAAAAAAAAAAATATATATATATATATATATATATAACCGGGTTGACTGAGTCGGGTTAACCGGGTTGACCCGGGTTGGACCGAGTCGACCCGAAACCCGACTCGACCCGGTCGGGTCCTCCCTACCCCAACCCGCGGCCAACCCGATTGCTACAGTAACCCGACCCGATCTGACCCGTTTCGGGCCGGTAGAGTCGGGTTTGTCGGATTACCGGATCGGATGCCCAGCCCTAATTGTGCATGTTGCTTCAGGGAAATTGACGATTTTAGGCTTTTTTATTTATTTTTTTTTTTTGGGAAAATTTTATGTAGAGGAATTTTGGTAGAAGATATTATTCTCAACTGTGTTGAATACAGAGGAATAATATTGAGTGGACATGGGGGCAACGGAAATGTGTATGGTTCCCAATTGGTTACGAATTGGCACGCCTTTATCAGGGACGAGACGTCCACAATGGCCGCGGAGATTGTCGTTCTGGCAAACGAATCTCTTTAGGAAAAGTAATCCATTGTTAAGTGCTACATATTGCACAATTGAAATTAATCTTAAGGGAACACTAAAAAGTCATGCAGCTAGAGTTTCTTGAAATTGGTTGGAATAGTTTTACAACTTCTGTATCTTGATTCCGATCGCTACTTAATTTCCATATTCTGGTGTTAGAAATTTTCCATTTATGCAATTTAATGTCCCAAAAATTTTTCCCCCTTTTCTCTCCTTGTCCCTATTAAAGACAATTGTGGTTATACAAAGTTTTAATCCTGTTCTTGATTCTTCACGTCGCATACTGTGCCTAAATTCAAAGCTCACAGGAAAAGTGTTAGGATATCAAAGTTCTACAAAGAAGAACCACAACAAGGCTTTAATGTGTTAATTACATGATTTCTGTCCGGTCTTATGGACACTTAAACTTGTTCTTGGGAGGTTTATTTCAAAGGAGAGTTAGATTTATAGGAACATGTGTGGTGGGAATGTAAAAAGGATTATTGAGATGTGTGAAAATTAATTTGAGTAATGATAAACTTTCATATTAGTTCATCAAGTGGTTTACCAGTTGTGTATTAACAAGAAAGGTAAAACTGTCTATTAAGACATTTAAATAATTTGAACATTCTATATTTCAGAGTTAAAATTATAAATCAGTGAACTAATTGGTAAAGCAACACGAAAGTATAGCATTACTCAATTTATTATTTTGTGGAGAATGATTGATATTGGTGATGAATTTTTTATTTTGGTAAAGCATCAACTGACAGGATCAGAGTCATTTCCCTTTTGCCGTGACAAGTTAAAATTTTTCAAAAATTGACAAGGAAATTATAGTAAAGGAGAAATTATGGCGTCGTTTCATGTTTATAGGTAAGTTACCTCTGTTTGGTCCTGATATACTTTTTGATACATACACGAGGGAGGTGTGTATTGAAGAAGAATTTCTATTTTGTGTACGATTCCTCCCTTAAAATAAGGAGTTATGTTATCTGGACATAAAGAAAGATAAAAAATATAACAAAATAAATAATACTATTTATTTAGACTGGAGATCAACTTTCAATCTAACTGTCGTTTCTTTATTAGTTATTGAATAAATAAAAACCTCCATGTATTTATGCACATTTACTTATCTTCTAATATAGTTATGTCAATCATCTCTAGTCTAGATAAATAACATTACTCTGACAAAAAGAGGCTTAAGTTGCCTTATTAACTTTATACAATTCAATGAGATTCAATGTCATTTTAAGGGTCATAAAGTAATTTGAACCATTTTTGTTATAATTTTTGTTCACGTACGTATTCAAGTAAATCAATTTTAGAAGAAGTGTGAAATAGAAAGAATTTTACTTTGTGGAAAATAAGACATGATACAATAATTAACTTTTGCTTTTTCTAGTTGTATAGATATTTTATAATTTCTCGAGTGTTGCATATGTGGACAAAACGTCTTGTGCATCTCACGATTGAGAAACTAGTTCTAACAAGTATGAAAATATTTTGGAATAGACGGTCCGTACCCTAAGTGATCAACCGAATGGCATGGTGAAATAAAATAAGATAGATGTCACATATCTACAATCTATTCTGCTAAATCATGGAACTAGGGAGATTTATCATTGCTTTTTGTGAAAAAGAAAATAAGTGAGCATTTTGGCGCACGCACACACAGAGTTGTAGAAAAAAGATGCAGTTTTCTTCTTCACGTACAAAATTTATACACATTCTTCATATATTATACAAAGGGTAAATTTCACAAAAGGTCCCCAACCCTTGTAAAAAAAATAATTTCATCTCTAACCTCTTTTTCAAGTATATAGGTCCCTAACATTTCAAAAATATGCGCAAAAGGTCCCTATAGGTCATTTCTATCTATTTTCATATTTATATGCTTACAAAATGAAAATTTTACTCTCATGTGAAACAAAAAGAAAATAGATCAAAAACCTTTTAAAAATTCAGAATATTTAAATAAAAAATGAAAAAATTTGTTATTTTTTCCGATTAGTTGATCTATTTTTAGCAATATCTAGATGTAAAAATTTGAAATAAGAGAGGTTGTTGCGGAAATAAAGTGGAAGAAATCCCCTTATTTTTTCCCAACAATTCAAACCTTCAATTTTTTCCACAAGAAAAATTCATACATTTTTATTCGTTCCAATTTTTATGACTTGAATATCAATCACTGGTTTTGTTCACCCATTCACTGTGGACGGGATTACGCTATCTACTTCTAACGTGGCGCACACATGGCCAGACGTGACACACACATGACTGCCGTATGTGTCTACTATGTGTGTGTCACGTCAGAAGTAGACGGTGTCACCCGCCTACAATGGGTGAGTGAGCCAAACTCTATCAATCACCTTATTTAGGTTTAAACTTTGGATAAAGTGACTATTACACTATTGGTAATGGAGGCGTTAGGTAAGTGAACAGAAAGTATAATATATTGATCAATACGTATCTATAACTTGTGTTAAGTGAATATATAAGAAAACTGATATACAAATGAATATGTAATTATGTTTAAGTGGGTGAAAGAGTAAGAGGTTGAGATATCAAAATAAATTTTTAAAATTTGTGTTCTTAATTTTTATATTTAAATAAAGGGTAAAATTGTCTTTATAGAAAAAGTGAACAATGAAAATTGACAAAAATAACATATATGAACCTTTTGTGTATATTTTTGAAAAGTTAGGACTCATATGCTTGAAAAACAAATTAGAGATGAAATTGTTACTTTTTCTAAACATGGGGACCTTTTGTGAAATTTACCCTTTCTTAAATGTCTTTGTCTGCAGCTCGTGTAAAAAGACAACTTTTCAGGGTACAAACTATTCTTTGTAGCTAGTTTTTTACTTTTTGGGTGAAGTAAGTTTTTTTTATTTTTTCGAAATGTGTAGTTAAAAAATAGCGAGATTATTGGAAATTTTAAAAAATATTATTATTTATAGAAAATATGTGATTGATATAAATTTAATTTGCCGTTGCGGCGAAAAAATCCTTCAAATTGCGCCGTCTTTTTCTGAGCATTTGATGAAAACACCACTGCAAAGTGGCTCCTGCCTGCATGTCTGCAATCCCATTTCCCAAATGCTGATGGTTGCTTATTGCTGAAGCTTTATTTAAATTTTCTACGCCCCTCATTATTACCATCAGCTGTCACATGCTCCTTTTTGTCCAATATTCACTTCCCCGAGCCATAAAAAGCTAATGCAATTTCTCGTACTTTTAGGACAATTCCAAAAGATAGACTATAGCACTACATAGAGCGTATTGGCCAAGACTCAAGAAAAAGGAGAGCGTGTTGGCCAAGACTCAAGAAAAAAATTCCCCCCGCCCCCCCTCTGTCGAAAGGCAATGACGCATGCAACAATTTTGAACAATGATATTACTCCGATGTAGGACAGTAGGAGTGCATGGAAAAAAAGAACCGGATCGATTCATGTAATGTTGGTTAAACTGATAAAACTGGCAAACCGAATCGATTCGGGTTTTGGTTTACCTGTTTCAAACCAACCTTCGTGGGTTTGGTTTAGGTCTAGTTCGGAACTGAACTAACCAACTAATTGCCCACTCTTGCTTCTATGTACATCAGTACATGTTTTTAATAAGGATATAAAACGGTTGGTTTTTTTAAGAAAACCTGATGTCTTATGTGATGGGTTAATAAGAAACGATACGGCCAATTCTAAGGAACTAGGGCTAGGTTCTTTATAGAGCTCAGTTTCTATGAGGTGCCAGCATCTCGTTGGAGACTGAGCTCCATAAAGAACTCAACCTTGTTCCCATAGATTGACCGAATACATACCCCCTATTGCCACATTCCTATCTTATTCTCCTATGTTATCATGTTGGTTTCACACAAAAACCAACATAAATTCGTTTTTACTTTTTCAGTTTTATTTTAATTCCTTATCAGCACGTTTGGCTTTTTTCCCCAATAGGTCGTGCTTCATGATTGAAAATGATCAAACACGAAACATGTGACAGTATTATATCGTTAGACATCTGGTGTTTGACAACGATTCCTACATGACTACTATATGTGTTAAGATCAATAACATATATCACTTTTACCTAGCATAAGAACAATTCTAATGTTAGGGGAAATGTCAAAGGGAAAAAAGCAAAAGATAAAAAATAGGGGGCAAAAACTATTCTCAAATAATAGATAGTAGAAAAATTAGGAAAAATCTAATAATTATAATGTTAGAGGATTTTTTAAAAAATATTTTACAAATAATTTTGGCATTGTCTTTTTTCACCATCCAATTGATATTTATAATTTTTCACAAAATATTATTTTCTTTAATTTATTACATAAATTTTTTAAGGAAAAAAGTGATGGGGAATTGGGTAAAAAAAGGGGGGCCAATCTCTTCCTTTTTCCCCTTCCAACATAGTTTTTTATCTTCATTCCCCCATACATAATTGGTTTTGTTGGGTGAAAAGACCCAAATTTGAATTTTTCACCCAAACTCTAAATTATGATGATATTTATCATACTTATCGTAATGAATAATTATAATTTGACTATTGACTTGATAATTAATAAATTATCATCAGGCATTTTAAATTTCAATTAATCTCTACTACTCATTTCAACTAATTATAATTTATTTAAAAAAATAGATGTTATGATAACAAGTGATTAAAATTTGTATAATACATGTATGTCATATAAAAATATGTGGATAAAATCAATTTAACTATATTTTATTTTAAAATATAAACTATCTAAAACTCACCATTGGACTCAGCCCAAAAAGAAGCTCAATAATATACGGTCAGACATCAATAAAGAAGTGTAAGTCGGGGTCAACAGTTGTAAGAGCATTTATAATGAAGGGGAAAGGCAAAGGGGAAAATTATGAAAGAGGGTAAATGAGGGGCCAAATTAGGCCAAACTCAAGGGAACAAAACTTGGGGAGGGTGAGGACTGAGGAACATCATTTTCGTGTGTCGATGTTACGAAGATACCTTTTACTTCTAAATCAACCTATCATCTTTGCTCCATACACTAGGTTCTAGATCAACTTCAAAAGTCTTACAATTATTTACTATAATAATGATGAATGTATAGTTCCACTCATTATTATAATTATTTTTTTAAGTACAATTACAATCTAAATTATAGCACTATAAATGTATATAGATGTATATTCTTTTGAAAGACAACACATAGAAATCAACAATAGAAAACCATGTCTACAGAGGATTACAAGAAATCAAACTCCTATACAGGAGACTACAATTAAATATAAAATGTTGCTAAACCCCCACATAGAAGAAATCGAACATGAGACATCTACGTCTCAGAGCCTCAACCTTAGCCCTTTACTAAATGGGATAAAGCCTCATTGGCGAGAAATTATAGTTATTATAAACATATACAATGTTTGGCTACTAATTAAAAATACATGGAATTTATTAACTAATATAAATTTTAATTTTTAGACACATGGCAAGACCATATTTAAGCACATATTTGATTTGACATGAACTATGTATGACACCATTTTCATCATCATCTCCACATGGTGCAATCAAATCTCGACATCTATACAAAATTTAAATTTTAAATCCATTTAAATTCCTACCTTCTTTTAAATAGTTACCAAACACAGTGATAATGATATTGATGTGGTTACGAAGGACGCGCAATTAGAGCATAATTTGAACATATTAAAGCGCATCTTATTTTTTTTAGTAACACTTTAAACATGCGACTTTTAAAAACTTTGATGGATTTTTAAATTAATTAATACATTATGTCATGAGACACATTTGTATTACACAAATCTCCACTATTAATTTTCATAAATAATATTTTTATTTTTAAATATAAATGGTTTTTAGCCTATTTTTGCTTTGCATTACACTTAATTTCTGTTAAAAAAAGATTATTCAAGTCGATCTTTTTTCCCCTTTTGATTACTTATTCAGTCCAGTCTTGAAAATCGGGCATTAAGACATATGAATTATCTAATTAATCTTTGATTTTATTGGTCATTTATATTTAATAATGATATTAACTCCATTTCTCTCCTCCCTGACATTCCCCCTCGTTATATTTCTTTACTTTTTAGATCATAAAAATCACAGATTTAAATAATTATTTTCTAATTTATCACCTAAATGTTTTAAACAAATTACATGTACTTACCATTGATTCACTTACCATTGATTTTTTCATTTATAAATTCACTTACCATTTATTTTTTCATTTATAAATTCACTTACCATTGATTTGACAACTACACAACAATCACCACATATTTTAAATTTCAATTAAATCCCCACCACTCATTTTCATTCTTTATAAATTCTCTTTATAAATTGACTTTATAAATCTAACTAAACGGGCTTTTAAATTGAGCACAGGGATTTGACAAAAGAATTTATAATGCACAAACATTTGACAATTAAACAAATACAAAATGAAAACAAAATACCGCAAGAAAACTTTTGAAGTCTGAAAAACGAACCACTCATTTGTCACAACTAAAGTGAGGGGCAAAAATCGAAAAAATAAAAATAAAAAATTGTAAAACAGCTTATTCCAATTATAATTTCACCTGTTATTGATTTGACAACTATTCAACTATCACCATAAATTTTAAACTTAATTATCTCTCTCACTTATTTCAACTCATTATAATTTAATTCTCATAATAAAAAAAATCAAATAAGCACCTATATTTAAGAACATGCTACTTCCATTTGCACATATGAGATAGATAGAGAGATTGATGTTGCATACTATATATTGCACTACAAAATGTTCGAGACATCGATCTAAAGTATTTTAAAGGTCAAGAGTTTAAACCCGAAGAAAATAAAGTCTTCTTGAACGGTAGAAAAAACCAACACAACAGTAATTTGTTCGATTTATGTCACTTAAACTAAAATCTTCAAATTTGTGAGCAACAAAACAATTTTTGGTTCTGTTCTCTCTCTTTTTTTTCCCCATACAGAATTCTCTTTGTTTGAAACCTATTCAATTATTTAGTTTATTATTTTATTATTATTATTATTGAAATATATGCACTATATGTTATCATAAGCATTAACCGGACAAACAATTGCTCATCTTGTTATTACTATTGCTGCAGTATGCGGGACAATTACTCTCAAGGCTCTACTAAAATAATTGGAGAGTAACAAATTCATTATATTGAAGGAGTGGCAAATGGAGAAAGAGTTGTGATATTTGAACAAACACATATACAAAAAATCTAACAAAACTGACACATGACACAATTCTATTTTTCAACACATCACATCACTTTTATATCAACACTTTTCACATAACTCACATGTCAATTTTGTCACTTTTTGGTCCAAACGGAATTTTCAATAGCGAAATAGCAAATAGGGTTTTAGAGAATCACATACGATTTTATACATGTGTCAACTTGTGATTGGTAGTTGGCTCCCTTATAGAGCTCTATATGTCTACATAGAAAATGTTGACAAACTATTTAGCAAAACTCAAGTAATAGAGGAGAGCTCGCCTTAATGTTATTTCAAAAAAAATATTAATGTTTTAGAAAGTTTACTTTGGCGACGCTTATACTTGAACTTTAGGTTTCACGCTTTGTCAAGCATTGGTATACTTAAGTGCGCCTAGACCTAATGTTTGACCCCGATAATTTTCAATACCTTACACTTTTTAGAACGTTGGTAAATATATGAGACACATATATACTAAATAGAACCCGGCCATTTAGCATAAAAGGATATAAAAAAAAAAAAAACGTGTTTCTTATTTTGTGAAAAATGTACCGTTGTATAAAGGATACAATATCATAAGATTAGTTCTAAACAAAGTGGCAATGTCAAGATAAAACTAGTTAACATCTTGAATTGAGAGAGGTGTATTCAATCGTTAGATGAAGACCGCAAATAAATATGTTATAATAATTGTTATAAGTAGATAACTTCTTGAATTGAGAGGGGTGCGACCACGAATCATCAATATATATTATAATAATAGTTATGTGTAGATAAGAAGGGTCCCCTTAAAGTCCTCAATAAATGGCAATGCGGGTGTATAGAATAATGTTATTTATTTATATCAGAAGTCGATTGTTATTTCTCATTGACTGATAAATAAAATAACAATCTCATACATTTATGCATCACAACTCATTCTTCAATGTAGTGATGCTAATTACACTAGAGACCGAATAAATAGCATCACTCATGTGCATATAACTTACCTTTAAATGGAATAGTATGCTAAAACAAGCACCTCTCTGAGACTTAACATATATATGCTAGCAAGCCATTAGTATTTTTTCCTATTCTTTGCTCCTAATTTATTTTTTAAGCACCGTGAGGGTGTTAGTGTGATTTTTAACTCAATCTCAATAATACGTTCTCTAGAGATCAAACTTAGAATGATGACTAAAATTACCTTTATCTTCAACCAGTATTCTTCATTGACCTTCATGACAATAAACAGTTGATAAAGCCTGCCTGATTGACAAGCAGAAAATTTCAAATGTCACAATATGCATTGTAAAAAATACCTACATCTAATAATATATTATCAAACGTCTCATTGTTTAAATAATTTTAACTAATTAGACATTTAATAATGGTTATGTGATCCTACACAGAAACATGAAATGTAGATAAGATGACTGGTACTTTAAATACGTGTCTGGCGGGCTATGAGTTTAGAGCATTGGAGTCTGATGCGTTACACTAGAAAAAAGCCTTAAATAGAGTTTTTCTATTAAGCTAGATCAGCCACGTTGCACGACTGACTTTAATTGACAATCGGGCTCTATGTGTCAGGCTCAATAGAAATCAAGGCCTAATGATACTATTCTCTTCAACGACTCCGCATTCATTCATACAGAAAGAACCCCATCGATAAAAAAAGGGTTAATTTCACGAATCGTCCCCAACCTTTGACTTTAGTTTCGATTTCGTCCCCAACCTTTATTTTCACATCCCCAGCCCTTAACCTTTAATAAATATACACAAATCGTCCATTTTAACACTATTCCACCAAAATTTTAACAAAATGAAGATTATACCCTCTTAAACTTTTTAAATTTAAAAAAAAAAGAATTGAAAATAATAAAAAACTTAAAAACTAACCCACCTCATTTTGGCCGAAAATGACAGCAACTGCTGGAGTAGCACAAACCCCTCCATTTTGGCCGCCGGACTTCCGGCTAAGGTGGGGTGGGGGTGGGGGTGGGGTGGGTGGGTGGGTTTTTAAGTTTTTTATTATTTTCAATCATTTTTTTAAAAAAAATTTAAAAAGTTTAAGGGGGTATAATCATTATTTTATTAAAATTTTGGTGGAATAGTGTAAAAAAGGGCGATTTGTATATATTTATCAAAAGTTCAGGGCCGTGGGGTGTGAAAATAAAGATTAGAGATGAAATTGAGACTAAACTCAAACGTTGGAGACGATTTGTGAAATTAACCCTAAAAAAATTAATAATTAATAAAAGAAAAAAAAAAAAAACGCAAATGGTCACCAGAAATGGAGCACAGGACAAGCATGTGACAAACTGGTAGGGATGGTAGTCAGCCTGTCAAGTCGCTGTTCCTCATTTTTATTGCTTCTTTCACAGCACTGTAACGTTGACACAATATGTTTGGCAAGTATTTAAAATTACCTCAATTTACTAATCAATTTTAATTTTAATTTTTAGACACATACTAACACTATATTTAATTATATGTTTGATGTGATATAAATTTTTATATCATTTTAATTATTATTTTCACATGACATATTTACATCTCAACACCTATACAAAATTTAAATTTTAAATTCATTTAAAAACATATCTAAATTTATGGTTACCAAACAACCATCCCACCCACCCCAAAAGACAATAAATTTTCTATAGAAACAGATCGGGTTTCGAGTTTAAAGACCGACTACTAATCATAGATGGCCATGTGTATTTTAAAATACACATGACCCCTTATAATTAGTGATCAGGCTCTAAATTTAGAGTCCGATTTATCTCTATAGCCGGACTGAAAAAAAAATCTTCTGACGTTCATTTCTTCTTGCTCTCTTTTTCTGTGAACAGTGAATGTGTTTATTATTAATTAGTTATTAAACAACCCTCTCGTATTTTTCACCTGCACCCCGCTCCTTTTTTTTAAATGCTTTTTACCCCTACCCCATGTGCTTTTCCCTTGTTTGCTTCTGAGAGGCTCTGAAGAAGAAGAAGAAGA
>CAVNYN010277337.1:0-12736 GCA_963692815.1 Nyctanthes arbor-tristis
AATACTTCTTTTCTCTTTTTTTTTTTTTTTTTTTTTGCTTTTTATTCACTAAAATCAGATTTTTGTAACTTCAAACTCATTGTAAAAATAAGGAAGACATCATACACATGGAAGCGCGCTTCACATAAGTCTAATGACATAATAGACTATCAACCGGAGTGCACAAAAATTTCTATGCCAAAGACGAGTTAAGATCAAATTGGTGGACAACATACCTATATGAGTTAATTCTATATTAAAGCAATATGACATTCAATATGTAAGGTGAGACAAAAGGTGGCAAAAGGGGCAGATTAGCTTAATCTATTAAAGGGCTTACATAATTTAACAGGACCGACATTGGGTAGTCCCCAATAGGAGAATGTAGTAGCATCAAAATGCTTAACAATTTTGTAAGTCTTCACATAGCCAAAAAGACCGGTGTGAGGACAGTAGAACCAAACATCTTTCTTTGTTATGAATAAATAATCATTTGTCAAGGGCGAATTCTGCCATCGAGTCCAAATAAACTCAAGTTAATGCTTGTCCATTTCCTACAAATTCATGAAATGACTATGAGCAGTGAAGCCCAACGAATAAACATTCTGTAAAGTAAATTGAAATAGTTCTCACAAGACGCAGCATCAATGTAACGAAATCACACATCATTCTAGTTCATAACGCATGTTACTCTTATTACATTTTTACTATTATTTTTTAGGGGCCTTTCTTTAGAAAGCTTGTACATGAGCTTGCTTTTGAGATATCTCGTGCCTTTACCGCACGTAGGCCAGCCATAAGGCAAAGTTAACTGGTCATCATAAAATGATCCCAGTAACCTAGTGATCATCACTTTCAATGGGAACTAATCTCCTAACTTTATACAACACACCTAGGAGTATACACTCTCATTCCTTTTCCTTTTCTTAAGGCGTCATGTGAGCAGTTAAACGATGATTAATGACTCAAAAGCATAGTGTTATATGTTCAAATATCTTGGCATGCTTAGTTATCATCAACTGATTTCCAAGTAATAACTACACCATTAGCATCATTAATAAATAACACAATAGCCTCTTAGTAAATAAGCATCAGTCCTTAACAGTGAAGTAACAATAAGGACATTTGCTCAAAATATTCTGGAAGAGGCATCAAAATAAATCATGTAACATTTATAAAGGTATATCACAGAATGGAATTGTAAATAATGAAATAAAAATATAAATAAGTTGTATAAAGTACTGAAAAATAAAACATCATGTGTAAACTGATTTTAGTTTTACTCAACCTAGTTCACTCACAAAGTTTAAGGTAATTGTTGGAGGTTAGATCTTGAAATAAACATATTGTAAAGCTACAATAAGCAAACATAGAGAATAAATTCAATAAGAACATAAAAATATTGATTTGAGGACAGGACAAGAGTGAGAATCTCAAAAATAGAATAAAAACATGCAGTCTCTATTCTGGTTGTCTAGAAACGAGGCTACTAATAGCTCATTATGTATTATTCTGGCGCTACTCAAAGCTTTGTTAGCAAAACGGAGAGATGTGCTTACAGATTCTGTGAATATGTGGTTATCTAGGCTCTAATCAGGATGTATTCTGCCTGTCTAATTCAACAGTTTATCTGGTGTATAATAGAATGCAACCTAGATATGTCTAGCTCGAGTATGTATGCGGCAAGTAAATAACACCAGAATTGTTGTCATAGAAACCCAAAGTAAATAACTCTTGTGAAGGTTTAGTACAGAGAAAGATAACAAGTGATATCGTAATATATACTTAACACTCAAAAGGTAAACTTATAAAAGAACTCTCTCTTTATGTACTTTTAACATGATGAACTTACGTTGCTCCTCTTCTTTCTCTATTGTGCTCCTTCCAAAACTTACATAAGCTCCTCCCAAGCTTTTCTTCAAACACTTGAACTCCTAAACCACTTCAACCTCATGTGGAAAAGTCCCTCCCACATATGTCGGTTGCCTACCAACGTGCTATGAAGGGTAGCCAAGACAAACACAATTTAATAACACATGAAGGTCAGGTGCAAGTATGAAACTCACGAAGTGTATGTGTGTTTGTTTCTCAATAAGATTTGGCTCAAATGGCATGGGATACTCAGCCTACAAGAGAACCATATATATATATGTATATAGGACAGTCTTTAAATTCTTGTACAAATCAAGAATCAAAGTTGCCATATGCATGTAGGATACAAAGATAAGGAAAGATAGAATGTTAATTTACTACAAACACAAGACTTTCCTTGTACAATTAGAACTTTACATGCATTAGAATTAACCTAGTCAAATAAGGAAAATAGAATATAACACAAACAAGGAAACTTAGATATGCATGAATTTGATTTTCTTGGATCCTAAGCAAGCATAAACACACAAGACACCGACTTGTCATCCCAGAAAATAATAAATTTGCAAGCTAAAAATATCACACATTAAAGTTTGTCATGCAAAATATTGTAAAAAAATTTTGGTACTTAGGTAAAAATTAGGAATGCCAATTTTGTAACTCATTTTGGACTAACAATATCCTCCTTTGGCTTTTCTAATTTTTCAAAACAAGTAGTCGCTTAATGTGTCAAAAATTTCCCAAGGGTTTAAAAACTTGTAAACAGCAAACTATCCCCATTAATAAAAAAACTCCCCCAAGATATATCATAGCACAAACTCTCCTTAACAAGTATCAAGTATCACATATATCGAAGTTAATGAAAACATGTATATCAGAGCTAATGTGCTGATAACATATTAAAACGAGATATATCTTGATCAGCTACAATTACTTCCCTTTTCTGCTAAAGAAGGAAAGCCAACTAAATCTTGTAGAAATATCAGAGACATTTCAGAGCATATCATGGATCAGAGTGAAAAGCTCAAAACTATGAAAGCCTGGTTTAAGAAAACCATATCAAAGCTCAAAAAATACTTCCTGCATTAGAATTTAGTCGCAATCATAGGAGTGTAAAGATGAAATCCATCACAAAACATTAAAAATAGAAATTAAAAACATAAAAACATAAAAACTAAAAAATAAGTGGAGTGTTTAAAAAAACATAAAATTCATTTTAAGAATATCTCATGTCATTTCTTTATGTAATTCTAGTTTGCTGCTCCAATCTTGGTTTTTCTTTCGTTTCTTGGCCTATTTTTCATTTTTTTTCTTATCAAAGCCATCTTTAGCTGGTCTTTTTTTTTCCTATTTTCCGAGGGGTCACTGCAGTAAATGCATTCTTCCTAGCTTCTTTTGTTGGACCATCCTACTTCTAATTTTGTTTCTTCTTTGCAGAGATCGGAAGAGCACACGACAGCCAGAAAACTACTAAGGAACCCACTAATGTCTTCATTTTTGTATGCAAACATTTGACCATTCAACAGCAAATAATGTACCATTAAACTACACAAAGGATTAAACTATTGAAGAAAAGTATCATATAAAGTGTCAAGACAAGTGACCTATTCCCTAAGTTGATTTTATTGTTCTTTAATACAGGATATATCCTGCCTGAGTGAAGAATCTCTCTGAATATCTGTTGTACCTCATGAAATATGTGATTTGGTAGGAGGTGAGATGAGTTTAGAGTAGTGATCCCTTCTGAGTAAATCAACTAGCCTAGACTGCTGATCTTCTTTTCTATCCTCAATCCCCTGATCCTTCAAATAATTATAGATTGATCTCAGAAGGTTTGAAATCATCTAAATCAGGATGTGTTTGGCCCATGTTGGATTCACTAGCAGTGGACTCCTCTCTAGACGTGTCTAGATTGACGGCTCTTGCTCATTTGATTTTGATTGAGATGGTTTCCTGGGAATTCCAATATAGATCCTGTTTGATCTTCTTGTTATTGGTCTTATCTTTGGTGGTTCTGGCATTTTCTATTTCCCTTTCCTGATTTCTTTCCTTCTTCTCTATTATTGTTAATCAAATTTTTTTAACTCCTCAGATGAGTCATCTAAACTTTCTTCCTCTTTCTACAACTTGTAGTCACTATCTTTAGTAGAATTTTTGCCATGAATCTACTTGAACTTCTGCACGCTATCTAGTGTTGATGAATCCTAATTAGATCCAGGATTTTTAGAATATTTAGATTCTTTAGATTCTTCTTCAAAATCCTTCACAGAATACAACAAGGATTTGTCCTGCTAAGATTTATCAAAAGTTGTTTTTGGTGGTTTTGCATCAGTAGCAGCCTTTTCTGGGTTCCTCTCCATATGCATTTGATTTTGCTAGATTTCACTAAGGCTTTCATGATCCCTAACAATTGATTGCAAAATCTCTTGAATATTAGGGAGTTCCACTTGAATTGCCTTCTGAACAACCTCTGGTTGTGTATTCTTAGGTTGATTCTGAGTAGTATCTACTTTTGGAACTAGATTTTACTCTAGAACTGTCAGAATTAGATTCTTTAGTTCTGCAATAGGGTTCTTTGGTGGATTAGGGTTTTTTAGTTGCGGTTGTCACAGTTGGATTGGCTGAGCCAGTGAATTTAGAATAGAGATTTGTTCGGCTTGATCACGTTCCTCTGGCGGGACATAGAGAACCATTGTAATGAGAGGATCAATCAGCGTTAGATTTATGTTGATTGGTGATACCTTCTGGGTTTTAGTTCCTATGCTTGTGCCAGTGGTAGAGATGGATTCTGAACTATAAAGGCTTGTGCTTCAACAGGCTGTGAAATGCCTTCATCTGCTTTAGATTTCTTTGAAATTTTTCCGCTTCAACGGATACGAGCACCATGTTTCCCTTTTCCGGCCATTGTTTTTCTGTGAATGAATTGGAAAAGACCGCAACAAAAACTTTCAAAGAGTTAGAGAGAAGTTAGAAATTTTTGAGAAAGAGATTTAAGTTTAGAAGAAGTGAGGGTTCTACGAAAAAGAGGGGAGTTTATATAAATAGAGGGAAACTAAACAGTTTCAAAACATTGGTTTTAAAAATTTGTCTATTAGATTCTTACTTAAAAAAAAATTGTCTGTTAGAAATTTTAAGAATTGTACAAGCTGTTTACCTATAACTACGACAGTTAGAAGCTCAGCCAGATGCATCCTGCTTGATCTATCAACTAAAATACTAGATGCATCTAGGGTAAATGCTCATAGCCAAACATATGCAAATAATATAACCAGCATTAATTTAATTTCAGTACTGAATACTTTTCAAGATACTTGTTGAAGTTTACCCCCTAAAGAATTCAGCCAAAGGAACTGATCTCAATGGAAGGAAGTTATTTTTGAATGGAACTTATTTTGAATTTATCTATTTATGGTCAGTCCTGCCTCCATACCTTGTAAGGACCTAACTTATTGGGCCTTATAAGTGATACAAAAGAAGACCGATCATCATCTAAACAACTCTTGCATAATGAATACAACTTTTAAGTTCTCGGCTTGTGCCACTTTTTTCTAATCTTGAGCATTGCCTTCTGAGGGTAAAGGTAGCTATATGTACTCAAAGACTTCGTTAACTGATAGCTTTTGCGCTTACCGACTTTGCCTCTTAGACACTATTAGTCAAATGCAGTGCCAAAGAGTGTAGATACTGACCATAGGTTTACATCAAAATTATGACTCTCAATCAGTAACCCCTTGTAGTGCAAAGTAGGCTGGACATATTCCATCTATATCTATGCAATTTACCTCTATAGAATAAAGAGAATAAGTTTTGACTGATCTATTCATGATGCTTCCTCCTTTGGGTAACTTAGTGATATGCCACCCCTATAAGTGGTTTGATTAATATTTACATGAATGACACACAAATCACACAATAACATGAAAAATACAAAAATAAAAACTCTATTTTTCTGAATTTTTCATTTTTCAATTTTTTTTATGTTTATGCGGTGCATTTTTTAATGATGTTGAGCCTATGTAGGCTATATGCAAATGCTGATATTTTTTCTTTGATTTACAAACCTAGAGGCATCCAATGCTTTAGTAAATAGATCTGCTAGTTATTACTATATCTGAACATACTCCAAGGCAATCACTTTTCTCTTGTGAAGGTTTAGTACAGAAAAAGATAACAACTGATATAGCAATATACACTTAACACTCAAATGGTAAACTTATAAAAGAACTCCCCTTTTATGCTTTTTGACATGCTGACGACTCCTATTGCTCCTTTTTTTTTTCTTTATTGCACTCCTTCTAGAATGTATATCAACCTCCTAGAGATCTTCTAAACTCATTTTCAGGCATTTGAACTCCTAAACCACTTCAACCTCGTATGGAAAAGTCTTGCACATATGTCCGTTGCCTACTAATGCACTATGAACAGTAGCCAAGAATAACACGACTTGATGAAGCGTGAAGGTCCGATGCAAGTATGAAACTCGCAAAGTGGCTATGTTTTTGTTTCTCTTCTTTGTCGAGCTTTAGAATTCTTCAATAAGGTTTAGTTGAAATAGAGTGGGATACTCAACCTGCAAGAGAACCACATATATATAGGATAGTCTTTGAATTCTTGTACAAGTCATGAATCAAAGTTACCATATGCATGTAGGATACAAAGATAAGGAAAGGTAGAATGTTAGTTTACTATAAACACATTACATGCATAAGAATTAACCTAGTTCAAATATGGTAAATCGAATATAACACAAGCTAGGAAGCTTAGATATGCATGAGTTTGATTTTAGCAAGCATACACACACCAAGACACCTACTTATCATCCAAGAAAATAATAAATTTGCAGGCTAAAATTTGCACACATTAAAGTTTGTCATGCAAAATATGTAATAAAATTTTGACAAGGTTAAAATTTGCACACATTAAAGTTTGTCATGCTAAATATGTAACAAAATTTTGACTTATGTAACACTTTTTGTACTAACAGACTTCATTTTTTTTTATTCTTTTGATTCTTAGATTCTATTTTGGAGCACGGGAATGCAGCATTCTTTATTGATTAAAGATGCTCCGTCATTCTAGCTTCAAAAAAAAAAAAAAAAGAAGATGCTCCGTCATTCTTCCCCAACCTCTTCTCAAGGTTATTGCTTTTCTTGTTAAGGATGCATACCTTGGTTGATTTTGTGAGGTTGAAGGATTCTGGGAAGATGTTTATAAGATTTTTGTGTGAGCTGCAGGGGAGGTAACTGAAGGTATAACGGTTGGTATGTGGGTGTTTATACAGAGAACTATGGAAATTATTTTGTGGAATTTATTCAACTATCTCCTAAATTATTTTGCATTGTCTACTAAGAATATTTGGGCAAATTACATTTCTTAGCCATAATTTCTATCATTAAGAAAATGCAGAAACTCTTTCTTATATTTCTTAGACCAATCATACAATTGCATTTGAAATAATTGTTTCCTCTTCTTTTTAAGCCAAGGCCGCGTTTGGTTAAGCTCATACATTTTTCATTATGATTTCTGCTTCTTAAAGTCATTGGCTGAGTTTTCATCGGAATGTTATTTAGGATGGCATCCAAAGCTTTTAGATAGTTTCAAGCACTAAAGATAGAAAAATCTGATCATAGGCATTCTCATTTCATGTTTCCGGTACCCATTTTTGTCCATTTATTTGGAGGTCAAGTCGGGATCCAGGTGTAGAATTCTTAATGTGAAATTGAAAAGCTTACTTTAGGCTTCACACAGAACTAAAAATCTTCCTAATTGGATTTGTAGAAGTCGTACAAATGTCACAAAGTTGCCACCTCAAATAAGCATTTGACACCTAAGAAAATTTTCCAGAACTTATGTTTTCTGGCGATTTTGAACACATTTGGCATTAGCTAGTTGTGTTTCATGCAGACGTGCTATCATCCTAAAGCTCGTTCCTCAAGGTTTCAAAAGCTTATCCTTTTGAATGAAATGGTTCACCATAAAGTTTGTTCTACTCTCCTAAAAATGGCTAGTTGAAACTTAGGTTTTTCGGAAAATCTATATTTCAGATTTACATTGGTTGAGTTTACCTTTTTGATAATAATTTTGTAGTCTTCCTAAAGTGTTATATAGGTGAAAATTTTAATAGATTGACAGGGTCTTCAATGTTAATAGGTTAATCCTAATCCTAAATTAACTTAGAAACATTCTCACCTGGTGTCATAATTCTAGTTTTAATAGGATTAATGTGATAACTTAAGATATATATATGTGGGTGCATTGTTAGAGGTAGCACACACACAAAACAAATCTTCCGATCTGTCAAGAGAGAGAGCATTGAGATAAATATTTTCCACAGTGCAATTTATTCTTTACATGATTATCACTCAGGAGCTTTTCAAATTTATAGCACGAAGATTCATATAAAAGTAGATTTTATGCAGAGATTCAAGGGACTTTTATTTTCTAAAAGTGTTTTCTTAAAGTTTTGCGCATTATTAATTGATTTGTATTGTGAGTGTTACATGCAAATGTGTAATTATAAGAAAAATTGCATATTTTATTTGCTTAGGATTAACCTATTAACACTGAGAATGTGTCCAAGTTAATTTAGGACTAGGCTTTTCCTTGTGCTGTCCAAGTTAATTTATGACACCTAAAATGTTTTATAGGTGAAATTATTTTCAGAAAACAGTTTAGTCCTTCTATCAGTCAAATTATGCCCTAGTTCTTCTACCAGCTTCATTTTTTTTTGGGCTAGTGAAAGGCTGTCTGTTATCTGCTACCCTTTAGAGAAATAACAGCCCACCTTCAAGATTAGGATAGGCGGAGGAATTAGGGCATAATTTGAAGTAAGTGAAGAGCCGAAAATTACTGTCAAAAAGGTCCTAACACTAATCCTAAGTATATAAAATATTCTTTCTTTCTTACAATTACACATTTGCATGTAACATCCACAATAGAAATCCTTTAATAATGCGCACAACTTTAAGAAAACACTTTTAGAAAATTAGAGTCTTCCTAAATCTCTACGTAAAATCTAGTTTTATATTAATCTTAACGCCATAAATTTGAAAAGCTCTGAATGAATCATCATGAAAGCATAAACTGCACCATGGAAAATATTTCAAGATAAATTGTAACGCTCCAAATTTTAAAAAATTCGAGATGCTAAGTTGTCTTAAAATTTTCTTTACAAAGCAAACAACATCGTAAAGATTAAGTGCAGAAAATTTTACCTTGTCAACTTATAGTTGATTTGTCTGAAATAACTTTACAATTTGACAGTCAAAATTACACAATTTTGAAATCTAAAAAAAATAAATAATAATTATCACAATTCTAATGTCTAGCAGCCACCATCTATCAATCTGTCACCAACTCCAAGACCTGAAAAATATTATTTTTATGGGAAAAGAATAAGTATAAAAATACTCAGTACACTCTAACACATATTAATCAATTTATATCATAAATGCAACAAATAAATAGACAAGGAAGTTTTCTTCAATGCCGGAAATCACTACAGCTTCAATGCCGGAAATCACTTCAACTTTACCACCAAAGATTTCTTCAATATTGTTGATATTTTCATGTGCAATTCTAAACTATCACCAATGCTACTTAGATATCGACAAGGAAGTTTCTTTATGAAGTTAACTTCATTGATTCATTCAAGTGCAGTGATCCTATCTTCACCGGCCTGTTCCAATGGAAGGCTTGAAATAGGTAATGATAATGTTGGATAAAATTCAACATGTGGCCACACATGTAATATTAAGGTGTGGTTCTATTCTAAGGTGTATCCAACTAAAAGCGATCTAAAACTAAATCTGATTGCTTGGCAATGATAGTGTTTGGAAGGGTTGACAAGGACAACTCCAGCTCCAGCAGCGTGACTGTTAAATGATCTATCAACATATAGCTCCCAGGTCAATAGCTCTGGATCACTGGTGCTGGACTCAGACGCTGTAAGCTCAGCTATAAAATCAGCTAGAGCTTGCCCTTTGATGGCCATCCTGGGTTTGTAACTAAGATCTTGCTGGCAGAGCTCGATGGACCATTTGATCAAATGTCCTGATAGATTTGGTTTTGACGTACTTGTCTTAGTGGAGCATTGGTCAGAACATCAATGGCATGTTTGATGGGAATGAGTTCCCGTATATGAACGTTTCCATAGGAGGGTACTCTAGCTCCTCATCATGGATGGTGTGGCTTATATGATAGACAGGGAACTGAGTTGCCCCTTCTATGCTAACCAAAACTGCACTAGTTGATGATTCAAAAGTAGCTACATATAAGGAAAGCGTTTTACCATGTAGTGGTTTGGACAGCAATGGTAAGGAAGATAGTACTTCTTTAGCTTGTCTAATGTGACTTGACACTTCTTCGTCTATTTGAACTTCTTGGATTTTTTAATGGCTTCAAATAAGGGCTTACACTTGTTTGTTGGTCATGATATGAAGCGATTCAGGACAGCAACTCGTCAAGTCAAGCATTGGACCTCCTTTACTAATTTTGGGGCTTCCATATCTAAGACTGCTTTGACTATCTCTGGGTTTGCTTTGATTCTCCTTTGATTGACCATATATCTAAGGAACTTCCCAGAAGGCACTCCAAACAAACATTTTTTACTTCATCTTGCAAGTCCTGAGCACTTGGAACATCCTTTTGAGTTCTTTGATATGTTGCCTATCTTGTAGGCTCTTGATGAGTAGGTCGTCAACATGGACTTCCATGATTTTTCAAACCTAATTCTTAAACATAGAATTTACCAGTCGTTGGCAGGTTGTTCTGGCGTGCTCTAGTCCGAAGGGCATCACACTGTAGCGATGCAGACCTCTGTCAGTTATGAACAAGTTATGCTCTTAATCATTTGGACACTTGGGAGATCTGAAGGTAGCCAGAGTAAGCATCTATGAAACTGCGGAACTCGTGGCCTACAGTTGTGTCAACCATTTGATCAAATCTCGGTAAAAGGAAATTGTCCTTGGGGTAAGCTTTGTTCAGATATGTCAAATCAATGCAGATTTACCAAGTTCCATTACTCTTCTTGATGAGAAGAGGGTTCACCACCCATTAGAGGTATAGGGCTTCCCTTATGAACTTATTGCCAAGTACTTTGTCCACTTCCTTAGCCAGAGCTTTATATCTTTCACAATTAAGAGGTTGTCTTTTCTGCTTTATAGGTTAGCTTTGGGATCAATGTTAAACTTGTAGCATGCTTGTTTGGGATTGATTCCCTATATGTCCTCGTAGACCCAAGCGTGTGCTCTTCCGATCTTTTTAGGAGCAGAATGAGCTAATGGGTTCCTTTAACGCCGTACTAATTTTGAGCTCGACTTCAGGCCTTGAGTCATCTAATTTAATGGTTTGGAGTTCGTTATCAGGGCCTTGACTCTTCAGCTGTCAGGTCATGAGTTTGGATTTCCGATGAATGTGCTATCCTCGCCACATAATCTAGATTATGCTCGTGTACAACTTGCTGATCACCTTGCACAACAGCTCTTCTGTGACTAGTTGGGAACTTCAGGATGTAGTGGAACACAGAGGTCGCTGCTCTAAGTTTGTATAGAATTGGTCACCCTAAAATAGTGTTGTGGTTTGAAGAAATATCGACAATGAAAAAATCAGCCATGATCCTCCTTCTGCAGTGCTCGTCTCCTAGTTCGACGAGGAGTGTGATTTATCCCTTGGTTTCCACAAAATCTCCAATGATGTCTTGTTGCCTGGAACTACATGATCTCAGATTCTTTAGATCAATATTCATATGTCAGAATGTCTTCCAATAGGTGATATTCATGGAGTTGCCGCTGTCTACCAGCATTTTGTGAATT
This sequence comes from Nyctanthes arbor-tristis, assembly GCA_963692815.1. Taxonomy (NCBI): domain Eukaryota; kingdom Viridiplantae; phylum Streptophyta; class Magnoliopsida; order Lamiales; family Oleaceae; genus Nyctanthes; species Nyctanthes arbor-tristis. The sequence continues at coordinate 11,664 of CAVNYN010277337.1, forward strand.
TTGATTCCTGAAGCTGGCATGGTTATGACAAGGGCACTTGCATGGGGATGCAACGTGATATAGGCATCTTTGTATCAGAAGGAAAAAGAGCTCGTCTGAGTGGTGGGGGCTTGCGTTGTAAGCAAGTGATGGCAATTTTGGGCTTCTCACATGAGACCTCACCTTTGTCTCTTAGAACCCTTTACGCCTTGATTTTTGCTAATCAGCATGCATAGCTAGAGGTTGGATCTGTGGAGCTGAGGCATTGAGGTCTGCTTGAGGATGAGCTTGTCTATCTTGCCTTTCGCGATTTGTTATGTATTCACCCAGATATCCCAGATCGGAAGAGTTTCATGATCTCTTACTTTAAGTGTCTACATTCATCTGTGTCGTGTCCCATATCTCAGTGATACTTATAGTACTTAGTCTGATCTGCATCTTTGTAGGCTTCTTTATGGGCTTTGTCTTTGGGAGAATCGGATAATTTTTCAGAAGATTGAAGATGTGCTCAGCAGAGGTGTTGAGGCTTATGAGTGGCATTGACGAGGTGGACAGTCCTTCATTTCTCTGTTGCTCTTTCTTAGTCTTTTGATCTTTTTCTTATCTTCGACAAGTCACTCAGGCCATAGACCCCCTTTCAATAGCTTCCTCTGTGTGGACATGCTTCTTAGCTCTCCTCAGGAGTTCTTTGTACGTGCTTTGAGGTTTCTTGTGCATTGTTCACCAAAAATGAGTGTCTTTGTACAAACTTGATTTGACAGCTATCAAGAACGATTCATCTGCCATGTTTTATGTCATTATCTGCCATGTTTTCTGTCGTCATGACCTGTCATTGAAGCGGTTCAGGTAGCTCTTGAGTGGCTCAAATTTCCCTTGCTTGATTGTTTCCAACATCTCTTTAGGGGTTGTCCTTGCCTTGAAACCCATAAATTGTGTTATTCTGATTAGAATTTTTCCCAATTGTGCACCGACCCTGGAGCTCTATTCCCATACTAGGTTTGGGCGTTTTCTTCTAGTTGAGCGCAAAAGCTTTGCACATCATAGGTCATGTTGCATTTCGGATCTCTATCTAGGACACGTACCTATAGAGTGAG
>CAVNYN010277344.1:0-18523 GCA_963692815.1 Nyctanthes arbor-tristis
CGGCATAATAAATTATTAACGCACAACGATAAACATATATATCAGTCAGGCATCGCACGTAGGAAACATATACTCAACAGATCAAGCTTTGCACTGTATGTGCAATTATCATGTTTACCTCTATTAGTCACCAAGTTTGAATAACTAGCTCCGGTATCGTATAAATTACCATTTAAGAAAAAAGTATAAAGAATAAGAAAATATAAATAATATTATTTTACGGTCGGCCGCTTGAATGCGGTCGAGCAAATGTTGAGAAAATCTCAACATTTGGTAGACCACTATTTTGTGGTCGACCAAATGTTGTTGAAAACCAAGAACATTTGGTCGTGTGGTTGACTAAAATTTAAATTCCGGTCGACCACAAAATCTTTGGTCAGCCAAACGAAGGAAAATAGCGTACCGTCAAGTTTTTGATTATTCATATAAAGATTTATATTTTCCACCCCTATTTATAGCTTTCTTTAAAACTGCAATTAAACTTTTATTTAATTGCACCTTCACCCTAGCATAAATTTTGCAATTATTCTTAACGAATAATTGTCATCTTAAAAATAAATAATTATCTATCATTCTTATTATAAAAATCAAATACGATGCTTTATTTTCTTCCTAAAAATTTCAAAAAAATCTCAAATGAGTAGAAAATTATTTTTAACTAAAATGAAATTTTTGGGCGTTACAATTCTTCCCGTCTTATAGGAATTTCATCCTTGAAATTTTGAAATGTCTAATTACTTAAATTATGCTTCTACTATGCACACTGGTAACATAAATAGAAACACATTCAACATATAATGACTCACATAATTGTCAGAAGTTGGTGTGGTCTGAACTGACGTACACTGATAGGTCACAGAACCATGCTCTGATACCATATGTAACGCCTCGCCTCTCAAGAATATAGTATTTTATTCGGCACAGTGGAGTTGAATGATTTACCTCGATGAAGACCTTCCTTGAACTTCCAATGGTCCACACTGTTGGTACGTAAATCTACAGTGCAAAGCATGAACTCATCGTAAACAAGGCCTGTCAATATATACAATGGGCACATGACTTGTTCCCAAGGACTTACCATGCATTGACTATCACCAACGACTTACCAATATTAAAAGACAAGGCCGTAATGGTTTGCCTGCCTATGACATTTATAGGTGCTCCTCGATGGATGATCCAAAATTATCAAGATGTAATGGCAACATGCAGATTTCATGGTTATCTAATTCTATTTATAACATTTACTCGCAATCGAAAGTGACCAAAGATTGTTCGAAGATAGACCTGATAGTGCATGTAGGGTTTTCAAAATGAAGTCGGGCATACTAATGAAAGACTTGTGGCATAAAAAAATGTTTGGGAAACTTAAATTAGGTCTGTTTATGAACTTTTCTAAATTTTTATCAATAATTATTTTTTCTTGCGTTTATATCAAAGCAATTTTTTTGTGATCAAATGTTTAATTATTATAAAATTTTACTAGCTATATACACAATCAAGTTTTAGAAGCGTGGCTTACCTCATGCTCATATATTGCTTTCGTTAGAGAGTTGTCTAACTAAACCGAGTGTAGAAGATATTGATAAGATTATTTCAGCTGAGATTCCAGATGAAAATACTGATACGTTCTATCATTCTACTATCAAAGAGTTTATGATATATGATCCTTGTGGTATAGCTGGGAAAAATCTCCATACATGCGGGATGGCAAGTGTGCAAAGCATTTCCTCAAAAAATTCAATGAAACAACTGTATTGGATTATGATGGGTATCCTAAGTACAGACATAGGGAAAATGGACGAACTGTGAAGAAAAATGGCGTTGAATTAGATAACAGCTTTGTTGTTCCTGACAACAGAGATCTCCTACTGAAGTATGGTGCTTATATCAATGTTGAATAGTGTTCATAAAGGGCATGACCGTGTTACTGCAAGTTTTTATGAAAGTGCTGAAAATGATGACTCGGTGGTGTCGATGAGATAAAAATGTATTATGATTTCTTATATCTTTCATCTTGCGAGGCTGCTTAGAGAATGTTTAGATATGACACTCACTATAAGGACATTCATGTTGAGTCACTGTCTTTCCATCTTCCTAGAGAATAAAAGATCTATTACTCTGGAGATCAATCATTCGATAGTGTTGTTAATAGACCAATAGTAAAATAAAACATGTTCACTTCATGAATGAATGTGAACAAATTGTATCCAGAAGCCAGAATATTAACTTATTCAGAGTTTCCAACAAAGTTTGTTTGGGATAGTAAGGAGAGTGAATGGCATCCAAGTTAACAACGGAACACAATTGGTCGACTTTATTATATACCTTATGGCAAAGGAAAGTTGTACTATTTGAGACTAATGTTGACTATTTTTTGAGGCCCAACCAGTTATGATAATATAAAAACTTTGAACGGGGTTAGGCACGAGACATTCAGAGATGCGTGCTGCGCATGTAGATTGTTGGATGATAATATATTGACGCCACTATTGAGGCAAGTCAATAAAGTTTAGTCCATTCCCTAAAAAACCTTTTTGCAACACTGTTGGTCTCAAATTCGATGTTTACACTGGAGTTTGCATGGGTTAAGTGTTGGGAGTATCTATCAGATGACATATTGTATCAGCAAAAGACATTGACAAGAAATCAAGTTACGATATAGTTCTTACCCTAGCAATAAATGATTCTTTAATCGACCTTATTTGATATTGTTTTGTGCATTATCCAACATGTAACATCTTTTGTGTTATATATTCTTTTAAATAGGTTTACAATTAACACCTGAGCATATTCAAAATTATGCTATGATAGAGATTGAAAAAATATTATGCAGTTGGGGAAGAAGTTTGTCTGGGTTTACATCCATGCCGCTTCCAATTGCTGTCGCTGCATCATCTATTTCAAATCAATTAATTGTTGATGAGTAGTCATAGAGCATTTTTGGTTGATGAACATAGAAGGAATGTGGCAGCATTAACAAATGAGAAAAAAATTGTATATGATACCATAATGGAATCTGTTAACTTTGGCAATGGAGAAGTGTTTTTCCTCTATGGTTGCGGAGGTACCGGGAAAACCATTCTCTGGAAGACACTTTCTGTAGCTATTTGTTCAAGGGTTGAAATCGTGCTTAATGTACCCTCAAGCGGTATAGCAGCTCTTCTTTTGCCCATGGTTAAGGAGCACACTCTCAATTTTCAATACCCCTAAATCTAGAAGAAAACTCTGCTTGCAATATCAAGCAAGGGAGCCCATTGGCGGAATTGATATAAAAAACATAGTTAATGATATGGGATAAGGCGCCTATGATGAATAAGTATTTCTTTGAAGCCGTGGACCGAAATTTGTGAGACATATTGAGGTATGACAACCTTAATAGTTCCTAACAATCATTTGGCGGAAAAATAGTGTTTTTTGGTGGAGATTTCAGGCAGATCATACTTTTATTCCCAAAGGATCGTGCGAGGATGTGGTGCATGCAACGATAAATTCTTCTTATCTCTAGAGGCATTGCAAAGTCTTGCATTTGACGAAAAATATGAGATTGCAAAGTATGGCTAGAAATGAAGAAACCAATGAGTTGAAGGAATTTTCCAAATAGATGATAAATGTTGGAGACGGCAGAGCCGACAGAGACAATGATGGCCACACTGAAATCCAAATGCCGGATGATACTTTGATAACGCAATGTTTGATCCTATACAGTCTATTGTTGATAGCACGTACCCAACCTTCTCGAGCAACAACTGTGATGCTTCCTACTTGCAAGGTAGAGCTATCTTGGCACGCAATAGTGATGATGTCGATGCGATTAATGAGTATATGATTTGAAAGATGAGATCTATAGAGAAGACATACATGAGTACATATGTTTTATGTAAAACTGAGGGCAACGAATCATTGTCTGAAAATATCCACTCAACTGAATTCTTGACTATGGTAAAGCGTTCTGGTATTCCTAACCATCAGTTGAAGATTAGAGTAGGTGCCCCTGTAATGCTATTGAGGAACATTGACCCTACTCAAGGGCTCTGCAATGGAACAAGATTGGTTATTATGAGACTTGGAGATCATGTTTTGAAGGGTCAAATTCTTTCTGGAAACAATGTAGGCCATAGAATATTCATTTCAAGAATGTCACTAACACCGTCAGACTCCAGGACTCCTTTTAGATTCAAAAGAGACAATTCCTGTTGATGATGTTGCTCACCATGACAATAAATACAAGTCAAGTACAGTCACTTACCCGTGTTGGACTTCTTCTTAGAAGACTGGTGTTCACGCATGAACATCTTTATGTTGCAATCTCTAGGCTTACTAGTCGATCCGGTTTAAAGATTTTAATTTGTGACAAAGATGGTAAACCGATGAGATCAACAACGAATGTTGTATACAAAGAGGTTTTTCAAAATTTGTAAGAGACTCACATTGTTTTCAAATGACGTCATTTTTTTCTATAATTCAAATCCTACTTGCGTCGTTTTTTTATTTTTATATGTCAATTTTTTTCCGTGAGTTATAACTTTTACATTTTTCCTTCCCCGTATGTTATAAAAAATAATGTTGCAAGAGAAATATAAGTTTCACTTAATATTGTCCTCATTAGATGGTATAACACCTAATTTAAGGCATCTAACTAGTTTATTTTGCTAACCATAGCAACAAAATATCCCAACCAAACATGATCATAGCTTACTTGGAGATATAAATTTCAATAGCAAGACAAAATTATCTTTATTTTACATCTCAATTTTTTCTTGCAATTAGTCAATTGAGCAAATGATTTCACAAACTTCAAGTTATGAGTTATATCAGACGTGTGACTTCTAGTCGATCTAAATCATACATATCTAGAGGGTCTACATGGAGGGTAAGTGGCCGATGATTCACTCCTAAATATTTTGTAGATACATTTGGAAACTTAGTTCCAAATTTAGCTAGTGATATTTTTATAGTCAATTTGCGTTGAGAACAAGTCATACATGAAATTTAAAGAACTTCCAGTTCTTTAAATTATTCTCACTATTTTTATTATCAAAAAACCGGGATGGTTGAATCGCCATGCAGTTTAATAAGAATTTTCAAATAATAATTGAACTTTTAGTTCAATATATTTAATACAATTTACGAGATTTTATATTATCGTCCATAAATTTTTAACATAACAATTTGTGCCAAAATAAATTCGGGAATGTCACTATATTTATGATTATAAAATTCTTTATGATATTAGTTGAGGTTTATACTGTTTTAGGAACATAATAAAAAATTCTTCTATAGTAAAATTTATGAGATGTTCATCAAATAAATTCAATAAAATTTTCAAATTTTCAACTAGGAGACCTTTGAATATCGAACACTTTAAACTTTATAATCATCACGATTCTACATTCTTCTAAAATGTCGATAGCATTACCCTTTTTATGGAATAACAAATTACCATATCACATTTAGATTTGTATAAATCTACTTCTCAAGAGTAATATCAATTTATTTGAACTATACTACTTCTAGAGTAATAGCGTAATATTCTTCAAGAATATTTGAAATTGTAATTTAAAAAAAAATCTACAAAATATTAGACATGGCATCGCTTTTCTTTCTTGACAGCATGTAATATTCAACTGAAATACTATAATAAGTTTTACTACTTCAAGAGTAACAACTTATTGAATCTAATATCATACAAAATAATTATATACATACCAAATAAACAAAAAGAGAAAAAGAGTTGCTTTTTCAAGAGCAATATCAAAATAATCTTTTAGAAAATTAGGGGGGTGTATTCAATTATGAGATTTAAAGACTTTTTAAGACTACAAATCTTGAGTATTTAATTGAGACTTTTTAAAGTCTCAAGGTATTCAACTGAGACTTTTTAAATGTCTAAAAATTAAAGTCACGAGATATTAAATTTGTCTAGAATTTATCGGGATTTCACTATTTTTTGGACTTTTTGGGACTTTTAGAAGAAAATATAAATAGCAAATCCCACCATAAGTTCCTCCTACATACTTTAGATTCTTGAAAGTGCTGTGAAGAAAGGAAAACAAGACGAAAGAGAGGAAAACGAACCGTACATGTCATAGGGTTTTCTGGTATGAATAATTGATCTTGGAACTTGCTTAATTCGTATGAATCATAGATGCAATGCGAATCATTTAAAATCATGTTTGAGAATCATCTACCGAGGTAATCAAAATGATAAATCTTATGAACTTGTTAACTGATTAATTATTTTTGACAAATAATTTATTCGGGAATAAATCTCTGACAGAATTTTTTGGTTCTGTGAGTTCAATTGGCATGGGAATAATAGCTGAATTTGATAATAATGAGTGAGAAAAATAGAATCTCGGTCTTGATTTGAATCATGCGTATGAATCATTAGTGATTTTCTTGTATATATGTATTTTTTTGTGAATCATTACAATCATGCAATGTGAACTATTATTAGCCATTTTTTTCCAAAAATCCAAGTGGTTTTTCGATAGTTATTTTTTTTTTGTTTGTTAATGGACTGTAGAATTAACTTGCTGAACACAAGAAAATAGTATATGGATGACAATATATGCAATCCAATGGCAACAATTGAAATTTGTTTCATATGCTATTTACAATGTCATTATATGAAATTCTTTTTTATGCACTCTAATAAGAATAAGAATAATGGGTGATTTGATTTCCTAATTATAATGGGTGGTTTCATATCTATTTACAATGTCATTATATGAAATTCTTTTTTATTAGCCTCTTGTAGTGCTTTCCCACCATCTCTTGCTAAATAGAATATTTGAAGGCCTAGTGCATAAACGAGGTTGTAGCATATATATGATTTTTTTTAAATTTGTTTATCTATTATTATAAACCTTGATTGGGAGATAGAACTCATAATTTCTTTTGGGTATTTAAAAAAAACACTGTGGTTTGAAGTTTGATTGCTTTTACACCTATAAGTGGTAAAACTTGCACACAAGTATTTTCTCCATTAGATTACTGCTAAGCACAAATAGAATTTTAATCCAATTTGACTATAAAATACGATATCATGTCCTAAGAATTTTGGTCCATTTATAGGCAATGGGAGATTCATTCCAAGGAAATGACAAAGGTCAAGGATATGAAAAATGGACTAAGGAAGAGAGCAATGAAGTACCGAAACTAAGCCAATTGTGGATGGCATGACAACTCTGGCAAAATAAACAAGATTATGGTAGAAAAACATATATTAAAACCTATTAACGATAAGCTAGGGGCTGAAAATACTTATAATCAAAGAAATTCACTGCGTTGACGAATTATGGGCAGATTACTTCAGGGTGAGTTTCTGCTCTTCCGATCTAATATATAAATCATAGGTTAAAGTTTACACACACACACACACACACACTATCACTTACAAAAACTTTTCTTTTACCAATCTCATCCCGACGATAGAAGTTATTAGACAGAAACTTTTCCAGTCCATGAATATTTGAGAATTGTAGTTGGTAATAGAACTACTAGAAGGACACACTCAATTGTAGTAAGAGATGAAAGTGATGTCAAAACATGTGACATAGAAGAACGGAGAGAAAACATGGGTATAGATAATTTCATGTATGATCCTTTCAGTGATGTATTTATATAGTCAGGTACATAAGATCCTTTGCTTCAGCCAGTCACCATCGCCTCATCACTCCACTCTATCAAACCCACCTCAACATCAAGGTTCAGAGGTACGCCCATTGGTTTGAAAACAAAATAGAACTGATTTTCAGACAAAGCCTAGCTCACTTGATACTAAAGCAACACAAGATATTATAAACAAAGTCACACAAAATGTGAAAAAGATTGCTTGAGCTATTGAATCTATCAACACGAAAGAGTATAACTGTTGGGATATTATCAAGGAGATCTAAGAGTTAGATGATGAAGATCATTTCAGAGCTCTTGATCTGCTTAATACTGAGTGAAAAAGATTGAATTTTTTTAATATGACACCAGAAGAGCTCTCGAAGTGGATAGCATATAAATTGAAATGAGCAACATATTTTTAGATAAGATTACTATTGAATTTTCTAGTTTAGGTCATTGCTTTTGAACGGTTAAGATGATTTCTATGGATTTTATAACTTTGAAGTACTAATAATGAACTTTATTGTTATTAAGTTGTTTGATTTATTTTATATTAAAGCATTAATCTTTGATTTATTGTGGATCAGATTTTGCTTTTAATTTCTTTTTCCTAAATTGTTTAGGTATTTTAATTTGTATAATGTCTCATATCATTATGCATAAAAAAAATCAAACATACATGGAGGAGGAGACTGAAGAAGACGAGAGGGGCAAAGTTCTATATAAATGCATTAGGTACTTATGTTTGATGACTCAAGTAATTCTTTACATGTTGAATGTGCATGTAGCACATATATGCCATGATCGTGTCCGTCATTCACTAAGTAGATGGCCAAAAACTAGACATGGGGATATTATATACATAAAATATTAAGGGAAGATCCCCAATACTTTCGAGAAATTTATAGAATGTATCTTGATGTGTTCTTGAAATTATGCCATATCATTAGAGAGAGAAATCTTTTGATAGAACCAAGGTATATCTTTATTGAGGAAATGTTTTCAACATTCTTACTCCCCATCGGCCAAAATAATCGATATTGTGTAATTAGCAAAACGTTTGGTCGAACACATTTCACTATTAGTCAAAACTTCAACAAAGTTTTGAAGGCATTAAAAAAATTTGCAGTAGATATAATGGCCAAACCTGGATCCACAGTGCTAGAGAAAATAAGAGAAAGTACAAGATTTCACCCTTATTTTAAAATAAGTAATAACATTATTATTTTTACCTTTTTCATTTTTACAATTATTTTTTTATTATATTACTGTTATCATTATTTATTTACATTTTTATTATTTTAGGATTGCATTCGAGCTATCAATAGTACACTTATTCCATCAATGATAACTGGACGTGATACAAGCAGCTATAGAAATCGCCACGGAATTATTTCACAAAAATGTTTTAGTTGCTTGTAACTTTTATTTACAAATTATGTATGTACTTAGTGTGTGGGAAGGTTCAACACACGATTTAAAAGTGCTGATTGATGCTTTGACAAGAAGAAATAGACTTAAAGTGCCAAATGGTATATCTTCAAATGCCATTTCATTTTTTTATTTTTATTTTTATTTTTTTCTGCATTTTTTTTCTTGTTGTGTACGTTATTATCTATATGTTAAAATTATCTACCTTCCATTCAAGAAACTACTTTGTGATAGATTGTGGATATCCAAATAGACGCCAATTTTTAGCTCCTTATCGAGGTACTCGTTACCATCTTCAAGATTTTGCTGGTCAAGGTCGTGATCCAAATAATGCAAAGGAATTGTTTAATCTCCGTCATGCTTCACTACAGAATGTTGTTGAAAGGATATTTGATATATTTAAATCAAGATTTGCAATTTTCAAATCAGCCCCTCGATTGCCTTTTCGTGCACATGCGGAGCTAGTGTTAGCTTGTGTAGGTTTGCACAACTTTTTGCGTAAAGAATGTCGTTCTGACGAATTTCCAGTTGGACTTGAAAATGAAGATATCTTGTCCAATCAATGAAGAACAAGACTTTGGCCCCTTTTTGAGAGTCAAGAGAAACAAAGAGAGAGTGCTAATGCATGGAGAGACACAATAGCAGCTGACATGTGGAATGATGCTATCAACTAGAAGTCTTTTTTTCCCCTTCCATACTTTGATAATTGAGTTATTTATGAATTTTTTTATTTTATTTTACTAAGATAAAAAAACTCATGTTCCTCAATTGCATTGCCAATATGTTGTTAATTTAAATGGAACGTAAAATTAGCAGTAGAAAACTATTATGATTTAGCAATATTTTTTCTTAAGATGAAAAAAGGAGTTTACAATAATATTTTATTTTGCACTTCTTTAAAAAAAATATTGTGTTTTGCACAATTAAAAAAAAATGATTGTAAGAAAGTTTGAGAAAGTCTTTCCAAGTCTGGGAAAGTCAAGAAAAGCTTTTTATGTGAAAGTCTAGAAAAGTCCAAATAAATATTCTTGGACTGCTAACAAATCCAATAAAATCACTTAAAATCCCATAGAAAATGTCATCTTTAAAAAGGTCTTTAAAAAGTCTCAATTGAATACAACTCATTTAGTTTATTATGTATTTGTTTAAGAAAATACAGTAATAAATCTTATATATTGTGCTCTACAGAAACAACACCATATTCAATTAGAATATGATGAGATAAGATTGTGATAAATCATAAACTATATCGTACATGAGATAAAATTTTTGTTTCTTAGGACTTACACCTAATATTATCCATAATTTTCTTTAGTAACAAAATATATTCAACTCAAAAATTTTATGGTGCTTCTTCAAGAAATCCTAATAGATAATATATCTCTTAGCTATTCTTCTGAAATATGAGTTATAATAATATATCTTACACTAAAATATTATTTTACATTATAATAATTATATAGATTATTAATTAATTTAAGACAATTGTGTTTCTTCAGGAAGTCACAATAATATGAACAAAATTATACTTAACGGAGAAGTGCAAAGAAATACAACGTAATAATCTTCAAGATTATTACTAGAATACTAAAGTTCTTGTTTCTTCAAGAAGCACAATTGATATTACATTACATTCCATAATATTGGACTCTTTAAGAGAAAACCACATTCTATGTGTAAGAATCTTCTAAATTTTTAATATATTTCAAAAATTGTGTTTATTGAGGAGAACGCGAAGGATGTGTGCATTTCTTTTTACTTATTAACTCCATCCACATGTGGGATTGATGACAAAAGAAGGTTTCATAACAAAGAAACTTCTACAGAATCGGAATATGTATCCTCTTGACATAGTTCTCATAGGAAAAATAGAGTATAGTTAAGATTTAGACGAAATCATTTTAATTTCATAAAATTCTTTGAAGTGTAACCAATATAGATTTAGTAGGCACAGTCTATGCAAAAATGTGCTCTTCGAAAGCAACACATGTTATATGGTAAATCTAAATTGTTATTACTTCTCAAGTATGAAAGAATTTTAACATTATATTTAAGTTTGCATATATATTTGCTCTTTATAAGCAATACGTTTCATACTAAATCATTTAGATTCCTATTACTGCTGAAGTAGTTCAATATTCTTCGTGTCTTAAAATTTGTAACAATTTGTAATAAATAATATTATCTCATTGTAGTAGTGCTAATTTGATCCTCCAAGAATAATAAATAAATTATTTTACTAAATTTAAATCGTCGAATGATGGTCTCTTTAAGGGCAATCTCAACTTTTCATTGTTAATTAATATTCATTTAAAACATTGTTACTTCTGGAACAATAACTAAATATTTTTCAAAAATATTTAGTATAGATATTTTATATTATTGTTCTCCAAGAATAAGTAATATTTAACTAATATAACAATAAATGTGTCAATTTAAGAGTGACTATGTATGAGTTGAATTATAACAATTAATATATACAATAAATATGTATATATCTAATGTAAATAATATGAAGAATATCTAATCAAACAGAACACAAATAATAATACTGAAAAATAAAGATAAAAAGTATGATTCTTCATGATCATATAATAATATATTCTTCCAATTGTGGTTTCTTTTGAAAATCACAATTAATAATATAAATCTCATAATTTCAAGAACAAACTATATTATACTAGAATACACTTTTGACAAGAGATAAGTTGTAATTATTCAAGAACACAACGAAACATTCTATATCAAAAATATCTAAGAATATCTATAAAGATAGAATTTATGTTTCTTTAGGAAATCATGATTATTTACACATCTTAGGGTTGTTATAGGACAGTCATATTCTTCTAAAATATTTAATTAGATATTATTTTTATTCTTCAGGAATTATTATAATGCAATCATAATAATATTCAAGATTATTATAAATATAATTGAATACCAAATTCCCACAAACACTGTATTAATTATAATGTATGTGGATGAGTCACTTGTGAATCTAAGATCACATCTAATAAAAAAATTGATGTGAACCCCCATGGTATATTGATCAAAAATTCCCACAAAGATGGATTCTTCCCAAGGAAGCTAAAAATTGGAAAAGTTGATCTTGAACTCACACAACCAACCCAAGTAAATTAGGATACAAACCTTAACCCCCAAGAGTAATGGATGAATGCACTCAAGATATAGGATCAAATTCTCAAAACAAATCAACCCTTAGAAGTTCATCAAGTTCAAAAGAGAACAAGAAAATGGAAGGGAGAAACAATCTCACATTTACTTCAATAAAATCCAAGTTAGTTTTTACAAGACATAAAAGAGTCCTATTTATACTAAGGGATGTCTTGGAGCCCAAATAATTGTAAGAAATGAGGGGAAAAAAAAGGATTCAAAATTTTTGTCTTACCACCCAGTTGGAATCGGTTCAGTGTGACCGCATCGCTGCTTCTGCCTCCAATACCTCCAGCCTTCAGTGGTGCGGTCGCACCGAGCATTCTAATACCCATGTGCTCCACGCTTGCGGTATCTCGTGCGGCCGCATAGTTCAAAAATCCTTAAGCCCCTGAACTTCTGGATTGGCTCCAGATCAACCAAAATGTACTTTTTATGCTCTTGCTCTTCCGATCTCCCCATTTCTTTCACATGATCAGCCCCTATTTCAATAAAAAGTATTTCTCTTGGCTCTCTTGCATCCAAATCAAATCGGGTCTTCAATGCTTCTTCTATTTAGGCTTGATTTATGAAATATTGCACTAATCCCATCATTGACTGTCAAATTTCTTTGACCTTTGACTGCATAATGGGGCCTACCGGTATTTGGACCAAGGTTTGACTTTCTTGAATCTCATCAAAAATGCATTACATCCAATAAAAAATATCAATTACAACACATGTATGTATAATAATATATCATATCGTTTCTAGAATGATAAGGAAGGATAAAAATTATATAATAAATATTGGTTGTCATATCCACATTCATTATGTCATTGACCGCCACAATTATTTCAAGAAAGGGATCAATCAAGAGAGAATTCATGATCTCCTTCATATGGTAAAACAAAAGAGTAATTGTCAACGTGACCTAAAGAATTGAATGCCAAAAGTTGATTGAAATTGAATATTAGCAGTCCAAGGTAAAATAAATATTGCGATCTAATTGCATAAATCCATTCTAATCAAAATTTGAGAAACATGTGTAGCACCAGTTATCTTAATAAATCAACATTTTTCTTGGAAAATCTGTAATTACAAACTACTTGATCATTTACTAGTTATTGTTTAACGTGTTTTGGTGCTATTTTAGAAGAATCTGAATCTTCTTGTTCTTGAATATTTTCCACCTGAACCAAAGTAGTCACTGCATCATCCTTTGAACTGTTATCATTTCCTTCACTTTGTGTTTTATCTTCTGTGATGATAACATCATTGTTGATGGTAACCTTGTAGGGAGCGGTGTCCCACAGACGATGCCCCGTTGACTTCCATCCAAGATGAAGTTCTCAACTGTGATATCTTCACCGGTTCTAGAAATTGGATTTGGTCAGGATTTTTCATTTTGGAAACTTTTGAATAATAATATTAGCAGCAGCAGCAGTAGTAGTAGAAGGCACTTATTTTTTTAATATCATGGAGAGATGGGGGAATTTAGTAGTAGTAGTAGTAGAAGGCACTTATTTTTCTAATACAATGGAGAGATAGGGGAATTGAGAGGAAATATATGGTTTGAACAAGTACCACAGTAATTAGATACTGAGATGTAGTGCCAAATTCTACAAGAGTAATGTAGACGATAGGATGATAATAGTTCGCAAACTTAGGTTTCGGATTGAACTGGGTCACGGGTGATCACCTAGTTGTTTTCTAGTGGTCGATATGTCATGAAAAGTACGTAGCGACTTTTTATCATTCAATTCATCCTTTGGCATTTTCTAACTGCAAAATGAATTATTTCAAAGTATGAGTAAATGAATGTGGAGGGTTGTAACAAAGGTTCTTATGTTCCTTCACTACGTTTTATCGTGTTTGGATTTGTTGCAAGTGCTTAACCGGCAACAAATATAGTTTGAGTCCACGGTATCCCCAGAACTTATCCCGGTCTATAAAAGAAGTTTTCTCTCTTACAGGCTACAAATATCAATTACAAAAGAAGGGCTATTCATCCTCTTTACAATCACCTTTAACCTCTATCTTACGGTTGAAAATCAAAATACACATAACGATATACTCCCTCTGTCCTACAAAAAATATAGTTCATTAGTTATTTTTACACAAATTAAGGAATGATGGTTAACATAGTTAAACATTAAATTTTACTTGTATTTTTCCATATATACCTTTATGTCCCATTAATTGTTTAGAAAAACTTTCAATGCATAAGTAATTAGTATAAAGTAATAACAAATACATTAATTAGGGTATATATGAAAATGAAAAACTAAAGAGATACTGAATATTGTAAGTAAACTATGTTTTTTAGACCAACGAAAATAATATATCCCTTGAGCGCTAGTTCTTGAACAAATAGTCTATAGGATGGGGTTGATCATGCCTTGGGAATCTTCTGTCAATTTACTGCATTTTTAATATCATTACAACACCACAACCAACTCTCAACATTTGACAGGCTAGAAGTGCTTTTTATTTTTATTTTTTTCTATTTTTCCTTTCAATACAAAAGAAGCTCTTTTTCTTTATGTAAATTCATTTGTTTCTTTACCATCCCAATGGCAAATGCAATGCTACTTTGATATCATCATACACATGTAGCTTCTACAACTAAACTCTTTGTAATCCCTTTACAGGGATCACCAAACTTATTGACGGAGACTCCAATACTGCATCCTCTTGATCCAAGGCAAGCCTGGAAATTTACACAATTGCAAGTGAGAAGAGAAATTGGAAACTATTCTTAGTTTAGAAAACTCGATAGGAACATTAATGCCTAACCTTCTGTACAATGGGAAGAGCATGTTTGCTGCTGCATTGGCCGTGACTAAAACTTCCGCATGTTCCGTGAGGATTGCCAAAGCTCGCGAACTTGATAGAAGATATAACCTGATCTGGAAAAGGACATTCTAATGACATCATTGGTCCAGCCTGCCTTCTTGTTTCTTCATCAGAGGCTGTCCACGTGTCTACTGGAATTGGGTGATTTTCAGAAATTCGTGAACACACACTTTCAACCCCCTTCGTGGCAAAGGATATCTGCGTTGGATCACCCCCGGCTTCCTCAAACAGAACCAGGATATTACCAGTTGGCTGTAGCCATGAGCGAGGAACGTGATAGCTGCAAGATTCATAGGGACACAAATCTATAACTAAAGGCTATTTGAATTGGGTTTTTTACGTTTGTTTAGAAATTAGAACACTTACAGTTGCTGAGATGGCTTTCCACAATTCTTCAGGCATTTGTTTGAACTATAGGATCCTCTGTAATTGCAGGAGTCAGAGCAACCTCCGTTTGATGCTTTATTGGTCGGCCAGTAACGACCAATGCTTTGTCCATTTACCCATGCTTGACCCTTTCCCATTCCAGTAAAGTCTATTGCGACCGGATTACTTCCAGCAGGGGCATCAAAAGTGGACTATATCAAAAAAGATACTAAGACTTCATTCTCATTCTTGTTAAATAGGCCACTAATTCTCTGCAGATCATAAACATAATGAGGAATCATCAGATTTACCTTGTACCAAATTAAAGGTTGATTAGTAGGCATACTAGGCTCTGATGCCCAAAGTGAGGTGCTTCCACTAGACAAATCTAATTCTTCCCCTCTCAGACCAATCTGCATTAATATATCAAAATGAGAGGGAAAAAGTAGAAGATGGAAATCAAAACATCAGTGGAAGTAAATTGTCCCGTGGCAAATGCATTTTCAGAAAGTTCACATCAATGACCTGATATGTCCACTTCTGTGAGGAGAGGTCAACAGTTGATCCATTGTGTGAACCTTTCAACAGCACTGGACCAGTAATTCCTGCCCCCACCGTATCGAAGAAGGCACCATAGTTCTGAAATAGGAAGATCAAGCATTGAAAAATGCTTCTATAGAGATTATGGGAAAAATAATTATTCAGAAAAGCTAACCTGCAGCCCCACTGTCAAACTCAAGAGATCGATAGTGTTTGATACTTTGACGAGGTTGACGGGAATCTCTATTGAAACTTTATGATTGCCATTGTTCCCTTTCCCACTCCCTGCATCATCATCAATGTATATATTTACCCCAAAAGAAAAAAAAGAGGAAAAAAAAAAAGAAAACTAAAATCTGGTAGCTTCTAATGCATCAGATCTCACATTACCTACAAGCTTTCCATTGATAAAAGCATAGAGCACGTGTCCAAGTGAGTCAACATGAAGTAGTGTCCCTGATCCATCTTTAAGGGGATTCTCATTCTCATTCATTTCAATGCTGGATAACATAAAATATTAGAAAAGAATATATATGCCACAAGGCAGAATTGGTTTTTCTGAAAAACAGATTGTGCCATATGGCAGCATCCTACCCAAAGTGGTCAGTTTTCTTCACTGTTCGCTGGCAGTAGGTGATCAAAATTCTATATAGATACACAACGAACAAACGAACAGTATACCTTATAGAATACCATAGGTAGTCAGTTTTGTCTGCAGTAGTATTAATCTGCTCCAGTAACCCTGATTTTGTGAATGCATTGTGACTTGAAATACCAACAGGTTCATTAATCCAACTCCAACCTGAGAAGGATGAGCTAGAAGATGAAGTATCATCTTTTGATAGTTGGCGAATGAACTTTGAGACGACAGTTGGTGAGTTGATCTGTCATTTGGGAAAGAAATTAGAAATTATCATCTGCACATCCTCCCTTAACTTGTGATGTATTAAACGCTTATTTCGTGAATACAAGAACAAAGTCGTATTGTAGCTTAATCAGCAAAAGATCATAACTAAACAAAAATTTCTAAGTCTAAGAAACAATCTACCAGAAGACAGTTTCAAAGATCCTTATCTTCTAAAATTTCAGCTTAATCTATTGCGAAAGTAAATTGTATATTCTCTTATTAGGAATAATCTGTCCCCTATGAACTCAAGTTAGAGACACAAAATGCTTTACAATAAGATCCAGACAGAAATTTGACTGTGAGCCATCATTACCTTCAACAAGATAAATACTGTATCCCGACATAATTTACTCCATGGAAGTATAACAAACTTTTTAGGTATTGAGTACCATGATGAGTACCATGAGGGTTGAGAGAGATAGAAGAGACACAATATTAAGGTTTACGGGGCTAACCTTTGCAGTATTGAGTGCAACATTCTTGCAGTCAGGTAAAATGCTCACAGACCAAGCGGGCAAGTGATATGAATTGCTATTAAAGTTCACAGTAGAGTCTTGTGTGTTCCAATTAGCAAGAAAGGCAGCACAAAGCCCTTCAGTTTTGTAAACACTGGCCTGAGACAAGAATATTGTGTGAAATATGAGACGTGACTTCCTCGAGATGTGTTTTCAGAAAAAAATAAGTAAGAAAATATGCCAGCTATGATGAAATTATTTATATTTGAGTTTTACCGTGAAATACATCCTAGTTTATTCTATTAGAATTATCATGAAATGCAAGAATATTGATCCGCAAGAAGCTAGATGCTTTGGGATTAAGAGAAATATTTTCATTTTCTGTTATTCTCTCGGTTTAGATATGTTGAAGAGATTTCCTGGTAGAATATGCACAACGTCTGACTTTGACAAACGCTGACAAAATTAACATGTTATGGTGATGAGGTAGGAGGCGCTTGAAAATTACAAGTCATAGAAATCTTTAAGAAGCTTATGTAAAATTTGTTGAAAAAAAATTTGTAGTCCTCATGCTGTTTAGCAAATAGACAGATAATGGACTGCAAACCATTAGGTATGTACTAAACCTTAGTAAACAATCAGCTTGAAGAAAGTTTTAGCAATACCTCCATGTTCGATCCAAGAGAAGTGGTCTTAGGATCGGTTGCCAGCATTGCCTCTTCGCAAAGTTTGATAGCCTTGTGTACATCTTTTAAATGACCCCACTTAGGCTGCCTAAGATGGCCTACAAAAGACAAACAATACATTTTTAGCATCGATAATGAGTGAAAAAAAGATAGTTTGATCTTTGCTCTTTGCTATGAAAATTCTGTATAATAGATTATTAACACTCTGGGTATTCTTAGAGGCTGCATGCGCAAGTATTCTTTAGGACGTAGGCTACGATAAATGAGATGCGAATTGCTTTTCAGTGCAAAATAATCATAAATGACGGAATAGGCATACCATACTCATCTATTGGAGCGTCATAATCATAGCTAGTTGTAATGAACGGTCCACCGGCAGTCCTATCAAAGTTAGTTCCGCCATGATACTGAAGAAAGAAAATAAGTATTCAGAGAAGGTTATGATTGTTTACTTCTTTATTGTGTGTAAAACGATAATAACATAAAGTACCATGTAATAGTTCTGGAAA
>CAVNYN010277346.1:0-26557 GCA_963692815.1 Nyctanthes arbor-tristis
CATCAGCCATGATCGCCGTTTCACCATCTTCATTTTCATAGTCGATTGGTTTAACTCCATGATCAGTCCGCTTACACTTGTCTATTAAAGTAGGATCATCTAACGTAGCCTTGACAACATAAATATTGTCACCTCCACTGATATTTCGCTTTTGGACATGTATTTTACAAAGTAATTCCTTCCTTATCAAACCGTCAAAATCAGAATGGAACGTTGGTTTCATTAGATCCTGTCCCTTGAACAATGGGTTCACAGCATTTGGGGCAGTCTCCTGATAAAAAAAAATATATATATATGTATCCATTAAGTCTGGTCAAAAAGTATAAAAAATAAAAAATATGCACATTGGTTAAAAAAATTATTGAATCAAAATCATACCAAATTAATGAGATCAAGAATATTAGTAGCATCCTTCCCAACTAAAGCTCGACACACTTCATCCCAAATAAGCAGTTGTATAGAACTTGTACCATCACACACATTTTAAATAACTTTGAATCTAACTCTCTTCTCCGTACAACCACATGAGTCACATATGAAGACCTCCTTTGGCCTTGGAACTTTTTTTTCTTGCATTCAACACAACTCGTAAAAAACCAGCCAAGCTCCTCCGTAAACCCAGAAATTGACCCAATGACAAACACAAAATGTTCCTAAACACGTTATCACATATTAAAAAGTCATATAAGATATAAACTATTCTTAAATGGTACACAAATCAAATGTGAACAACATATTATAACTGATTATAAGTTTCAAAGATTAAAGTGATAGGTTATTAACATGTCAAATTGTGTGTGTGCCATTTCTTGTCTACGTCTTCAATTAAAAATGTTATCTGTGATATTTGCAAACCAAAGTGGTGCAACATTATGGTCCACTTTTCCCATATCTCCATTCTATGAAGAAACTACTAGAAAACTTAAAAGATAATAACTCAATTAAAAGCAGAACTCTTTGATGGAATCGAATATCAGAATCAATCAGCACAATTTCCTTAGAAAATGATGCTTAAATGGTACACATAGCTTTTGATTTAATTATAAGCATGACATTGTAGAGAAACAATACCTCTTGAAGCGCTGGAATAAGGCTCAAAGTGACTCACTCACAAGCATCATTATCAACCTCATCTTTAAGAGTCTAGCACGCTGGTAAGAATTTTCGAGTGCATCTAGTGGAAGACTTAAGAAAAAAGGGGAAAAACAATTAATTGGCAAGACAGGCAAATGATTAAAAAAATTGAAATTACAAAAACCATAGATCAACAAAGGCTAAAATTTTACCCATCTCTGAAGTCATCAATCTCCTTCACAGGGCTATTGACCAATAGACGGGTTGCATTATCGATTGAGTTCATGACACTAACCTCTGAAGTTAAAAATCATATTTACAAAGTAAACATTTAATACATGGGGAAAAAGTATGCATCGAATATACAAATAATGCAAACACTATAAAATTAAGTACAAACCCTTAAAATTATTAAGGCGACACTGCTGCAAGATAACAATTAGAGGTTTAGTTCTAGCCACCTCAATAAATGATTTCTATTGACAGAGTAATTATCACAGAGAGTGGAGCAAAGGCGATTTTTCCTGCAAAGATTAAAAAAAATAAAAAGAGGAGTCAGCAAAGAATTAAGGTACAGTGGAATGAGACATATATTGGGTGCTTGGAAAAATTTTAATAGAAAAACAAATCATCAAACAAATATTATTCTAGGTCTTCCACGTGCATCTCCAAATGTTTAGTGCCGGTTTTAGTCAAACCAATGCGAGGTATGTCTCCAGGTTCATACACAACCCGTCCTATAACATCTATAATTAAATGGAACACAATTAAAAAGTAGACTACAACAAATAACGCCTACAGCGGCAACATGAAAAGTCACCGCTATAGGTACCGACTATAGCAGCGACTATTTGTCGCCGTAGTAGGTAAGACCTCCAGCGGCAACATCAAGATATCATCACTATAGGTTCCGACTATAGCGACAACATAGTTATGTCGCCCCCATAGGTCTATCTACAGCGGCGACATAGTTATCTCGTCGCTATAGGTCTTATCTATAGTGGCAACACTATACTACCTATAGCGGCAACACGTAAAGTCATCGCGATACGATTGGCGGGAAGATTTCCTGCCTTTGTTATTTTATTTACCGACGACAAGTTGTCGCTATAGGTAACAAATTCGTCGCTAAAGGTGTAATAATCTATATAATATATATTATAAATGAAAATTTTATTAAAAATCCATCTAGTCCAATTGGTGAAGTGCTTAGACGTAAACGCGAGGTCTCCGGTTCGAATCCTAGCGTGTGCAAATAATGTGTTCAATTAATTGAGGTGGGAATGGGCGGGGATACCGGGCATGTTGAGATAGGCCGGTGTTGGTGGGCAGGGAAAAAAATTTTTTGTAGCCCAAAACAGTAGAATTTATAGCGGCGACAGTCATATCGCTACTATAAGTGTTGTCGTTATAGGTCTGATAATCGTCGCTAGGAGGCTATAGGTACGGGCCTATAGTAACAAAATTGTCGTTGCAAAAAATCACCGCAATAGGCCTATAGCGGTGACATTTCGGCCTGTAGTGGCGACAACATTTTTTGTAGTGATTAAAAATATTTCATAAGAAAACATAGGAAAAGAAACTGCCTACCAAACAGAGGTATCTTGTCAGAATGCTCCAAGGACTTAATGTCTGTAAAAGACCTAAAGTTAAAGACATTAGCTGGGAAAAGACGACCAACGGTAGGAACAACACTTGTTCTTTCAATAAAAAACAGCCTGCAAGAATGGCCTGTAGTAGGATAGGTAGGTGTATTATCCTTAACAGCGAACATTTCTATGACATATAGGTTTCTCTCACGAATAGCACCATCGGATCTCTTTATAAGGGAACTTTTTGCGGTGGCTTGAATTCTATAACCCTGTGAGAATATATTGATGGGGCAATAAATGACAACCGTCTCATAGTAAATAATTTGAAAAAAAAATTGTCTGTAATATGAGCAGGTGAGAAATATAACGATGATGATTCAAGTAGCTTAAAATACACAAATAGAGTACAACTTAATGGATGTCTCAAGAATATAGCCATACAATTTATTTGACAATGGTTTTATTCTAATCCAAAGAAAGAAAGCATTATACGTTATCTAACAGTTGGAATCTATAATACAACTTTTCATTGATTTTTCTTATTAGACTAATGAGAAATGTTCATTAAATCTTGAACGAAACAAATATTTATAAGTTTCTACTACAAAATCATTATGAGAAAAAAATACTGAATACCAATAACAAACCTCATCACAGCATCTGAATTTACATGGAAAAAATCTATACATCTTTATTAAAATTACTTAATAGATTTATTTCATCTATTAACAATAGTGCAGTGATAAATTGGAAAAGAAATAATTAATCAGACCAATGGTAACGGCATGATTTCCTAAATTTGCACATCGTATAAAAACTCAAATATGCTTTAGCCATTCCTCCGCATGCCAGTATCACCTCTAACACTAAATGAACAACTAAGAATGCAGGTAAATATTAATATAAATTTTAGTAAGGACAAAGCATAAACTAATTTAAGAAAAAAGATGTTAAAACTTACCGCCCTATCCACGAAAACGAACTCAATGCCTCTATCCCTATTTTCAGTCTCTAGAACCATTCACTTAATAACACAATGCACCTTAAGGCGCCAGTCCATTCGGTTTTTGTTAACATCCTTTACAGTGTGCTCTTTAGCCATGATCGTTGAGATAAGCAGAAGGCAGAGCTAGTTTAGGAAATATATGAAAAAGAACTCAAACTGGATACTGTAAAAATTCACAAGCCACGATATATATACTGGTGTAGTGAAGTAGCATAAAATAGGAAAATGTGTTGAGTACTGCAAATCATGATTTCATCGATTTTAAAAGAGCAAATAATTTTTCCAGCGATATGATACATAGATTTGGGGAAGACGAAATTAGTTTGGGGAAAATTATCAACCAAGATAAGAATCAGAGAAAGAGGAATTAAAATCGGAAAGATTAGGGATAGAGGAATGATGAGCACGGATGGAAGGCGGAGACGGGAATTGCCAGAATTATGGAATTGGGGATCTGAAGAAAGAGATAAGGCTCAATCACATTAATAATTAATTAAAATTAATTAAAATACAAATAAAATGAAATAAAATCCATAAATAAATAAAGAATTGGAAAGTTTGGGGAGAGAGGAGCTGTGGGCAAAGATGGAAGACAGAGAGAGAAATTGCTAAAATTATAGTGAACTATATTAAGTAAAGATGATGAATTTAAGTAAAGTAAAATCCATAAATAAAATTTTAAAAAAATTACATCAAGTAAAGTTGGTGAATTATATTCCGATCTAAATGCAGTGGGTAAGAATTTTACCACAACTTAATTATACCTGTAGCCACCGCAATAAAAGGTGGAAAAAATGTGGTGCTAAAGGTACAGCTAATTTAGTTTTATAATATATAGATTATCACGACGTCGGAGATAAATTGGGGGACAACGGAGAGATCGGATGTGGCCAGATATTAGGGGAGACAACGTCGGGCCAGAAGCTTACCGGAGGGGACGTCGGCAACTCGTTGGAGGGGTGGCAATTTTGGGTGCGTTCTTAGTAGCATCTAAGAGAGAGACAAAGAGCGGGAGAGTGGGATCGGAGGGATGCGTAGTGGGGGTTTCTGTTAATTGGGTTCCAATTTTTTATTTTTTTTAATAAATAGTCTCTTTTTCTAAGGTGGCGTGTCAACATGGCTCGCTACCTCAGCAGGAAGTTCCTTAAAGGAACCTCCCAGAAGTGCCTGAAATTTTCCGTATTGTAATCAGTGACTAACTGTGAGCGTATTTCAATTTTAGTATATTATTATTTTTGTTCTTATATGATTTGTGACTTCTTTTTTCATAATTATTTTTCTTGACACTTGTTAATGAAAAAATTATTTGTCATGTACGGTGTGACTTACTACTTTTTTTACAATATTATATACTTATTCCATACGCGGTTGTTGATGTGTTTTTATTTGCAAATATTATAACTCTATATTTTAGTTTTAAAGTAAAATTTATATATTCTGTGCATCACACAAGAGAGGGTTAATTTCACATATCATCTCTAATCTTTCAAGTTAGTATCAACTGGGTCTCTAACTTTTTTTTTTTTTTAAATTTAATGCGTCTCTCTCTTTCCTCGTTGTGCCTATCTTTAATAAGAAGTGACTATAAACTTGGCCAAAATATGACGCCCGAAGGGCCCGACACACACAAGCCTATCCTTCTGCTTCATTTTTATTTAATATTTTTCCCTCCTTTTTTTTTTTAATATCATTCCTTATGTCTCATATGTTTGACCCCGTAGAATTTGATTCATTTTCTCATTGAATGAAGAGTACGAAATCAATCAACCCCAACTTTTTATTAATTCGCAAATATGATTCTTTTTGACGGTTTTCATCAATTTCTCCGTTAACGCTTTGACTAAATTACTATTTTGCCCCTTATTCTTTTAAACTAAAAAACAAAAAGTTTGAAAATATAAATAATAATATAAAAAAATTTTAAAAAGAGGGGGAGGGCAGGAAACCCCCTCTTTTTGTCTGTCAGACATGGCATCAAAGTGCTGTCCTTATCTGCTTTTTTTAATTTTTATATTATTTTTTACATTTTTAAACTTTTTGTTTTATAATTTAAAAGAATCAACAGAAGGAAAAATTAACAAAAAAGGTCAAGAAGGACCATTTTTGAGAATTAATGAAATGCAAGAGACCTAGTGGATTGAAAAAAAGGATTAAAGATTCAGTCAATACTAATTCTAAAGATTATAGATGATATGTGAAATTAACCCACATGAGAAGAACTGGTAAATAATTAATAAATATATTACTGTGTAAATATATTTTCTCTTTTAAAAAATATAGTTGAAATGTGACGTTTAAATTTTTTCATTTTTGAAAATTCCCATTACAAATTTGGCAGCCAAATTCACCTTGGTCGAAAGAAACATGGCATCGTTGAACGGGAGCTACCATCCCGTTATCCATTTTCCCCGTAATTATCAGCCTTCAAAATCAAAACCGACCAAATCCCCATCTTCCTTGTTTTTCCGTGGAAAGCTCCCAAATTACTACTCTGGAATGTCTACGGCTGTACCGTCAGTATCAGCAATTGCCTCTAGGTATGGTGATTTTGCTTCTCCCTTTTCTTCCCTCAAAAAAATACTACTAGAACATGAGAAAATAAAGAAATTTCTTCCTGTTAATTTCATTTTTCGATTTACTACTTCAGGGGTCTTTGTAGGTTTTTTTGTATTTTTCATTTGACAGTACAATATATACATGTAAATATATGAGTGAGTTGCTTGAAAATTCTATTCATGTTGTCTCAGAAGGGAGAAAGAGGTCCTTCTACCGTCTCTTGATTCCTCTTCAGACCCTCCTGCAATTTTTGATGGAATCCCCAAGTTAGCCTACCACTGTTTTTTGTTTATGCTTTTTCATTATTAATTTTGGCGCTTGTAATTTACGAGCTTCTTGATTACTTTTTCTTGTTGCTTCCCCAATTTTTTAGTTCCTCTTTGAGTGCATTTGCTTAAACATTCTGATGTTGATCCGTCGTTTTAGGCTTTATATTTCTTACACCTGCCCATATGCACAGCGGGCGTGGATTGCCAGGAATTATAAGGTTATTTGAAGATCTTAATCTGGGCTCTTCTTAGCTTGGTCTTCTTTCAAGTTTGGTCTGAGAGCAATCTGGTTCTGATTAGTATCTATTTCCCGGATTGTTTATGCTGGAATTTTCATTTGGGACAGGGATTGCAAGAGAAGATTAAATTGGTTCCTATCGATCTTAAGAACCGGCCTGCATGGTATAAGGAGAAAGTATACCCTGCAAATAAGGTGCAAATCCTTCCCATAATTTGCAATTTTTGCTTGAAAAACTGAAAAGTATCATTCATTTTTTAATTTTTTTCCCCTTCTTTGTATGTTACACTTTCTGTGTAGGTTGTTTTGCTTTTGTATTCTTTCTTTTACACTTCAGCTTTATTTTTCCCGGCACTCATTGTTTGAAAGTATTATCTAGGTTGGCTGGCAATGTACGTATATATCCACTGTACATACTTTACAGATTGTATCATCGTTGAATAAAAGATAAAAATTTCTCTTTCTAAACTTTCTTATTTCCAGAAATTTCCTCATTCTCAATTGCAACTCTAGTCGATCAACTTTTCACCCCACTCAAGTTGGAGCCTCAAAGCCCAACTTGGACAGTAAGAGATGAAATTGAGGTGCAGATAATGCCTTGGTAAAGAGGTCTGCCAGCTGTGCTTTAGTAGTTAAATGCTTGGGCTGAGCAAATCCTGCTTTAAAATGATCCCAAATGACATGGCAGTCGATCTTGATATGCTTTGGACGTTCGTGAAAAGCTGGGTTCTTTGTGATGTGAATAGCCGCCTTTATTTTCACACCACAAGGGTATCGGAAGCAGCATAGGAACTCTGAAATCATCCAAAATTTATAAAATCCATTTTAGCTCAAATACAGAAGCTTAGCTTCTATGTTCAGCTACGGCAGATGACGTTGATACAGTTGTTTGTTTCTTTGTCTTCCAAGACACAAAAGAATCACCCAGGTATATGCAGTAACCTGTGAGTGATCATCTTGTATCGATACATGATGCCCAATTGGCATCATGGAAACACTGTAGAGAAAGGGAGTTTTGAAGAGGATAGAATAACCCTTGTGCTGGACACCCCTTCAAGTATTTCAAGTGGATTGCTGTATCCCAATGAAGCTGACTGGGTGCGTTACCAAACTGACTTAATTGTTGAACTCCATAAGCAATATTAGGCCTTGTAAAGTTAAGAAGCAACAGTCTCCCAATTAATCTTCTATACCTTTCTGGATGGGAAAATAGAGGACCAGATGTTTCACTTAACTTACAACCTTGTGGAAATGGGATAGTTGCTGGTTTTGCCCTTGATAAACCTGTGTCTTTGATGATGTCAAGAATATATTTCCTCCGATTAATATAAGTGCCTGAAATACTCCTTACTATCTCAAGAACAAAGAAATATCTAGCATATCCTAGGTCTTTAATTGTAAACATCTTATCAGCATATTTCTTGGCTGATATGATCTCTTGTTCATTTGCTCGTGTTAAAAGGACACCGTCCACATATACAAATGGACCAGCATTAGTATTGTGAATGAATAGACAATTGTCATGAGTAGATTGTGTAAAGCCAAAGTTCTTAAGTTTCAAACACAACTCTAAATTCCATTGTCTAAAGGCTTGTTTTAAACCATCTAAGCTTTGCTTTAATTTGCATACTTCCCCTGGTAATGCTTTAGAATACCTCTCTGGAGGATCCATGTATAATTCCTCATCCAAATACCCATGTAAGAGAGCATTATTGATGTCCAATTGGTGAATTGGCCATGCTTTAGCGGAAGCAATAGCAAGAAAGACTCTACGGTAACAGATTTAGCAGCAGGGGAGAAACTATCATAAAAATCAACCCCAGGCATTTGGTGATTCCCCTTGGCCACTACACATGCCTTGTACCTTTCGATAGTCCCATAAGGATTCAACTTTACTTTGTATGCCCAGTATACCCACCTACAACCTATTGGTTTCTTCCCATCGGGCAGAGTAGTTAATTCACAGAGACATTAGCTATAAAAATCATATGTGCATTGCTAACATATTGTGGAATAACAAAAGGGTAAGTATTGGGTGTATACCGTGAAGTATTGGAAGATTGGGTCTTATGTACTGGATTTTGTGAATCTGATGTAACACTCATATGACTGACAAAGTCCTGTAACCAAACTGAAGGTGTTTTGGGTCTTGTACTTCTCCTAAGTTCTGTAGGCTGTGAAACAGAGGGGATGACATTTTGTGGAATTGTGTTATTAGGAATATCTAAAGAAGAATTTTGTGAAGATTGTGAAGGCTGAATAGTGTCTGGATTGAGAGAAATATTGGTAGGACTGTGTTCAAAATCTTCTTCCATGTCATGCTCAGAACCATCCTTCATGTGATCAGTGGCTGATGCTTCATTTTCTATCAAGTTGCCTTTTTGTGGTATAGGTAAAGATACAGGTTTTGATAATTGTTGCTGGGTAAAAAATGGAAAGGTTTTTTCAAAGAACGCAACATCTCTGGAAATGTGTATTTGATTTGTGAAAAATTCCTTTTTGTGCTCTAACTCTTGTTTTGAATTTGTCCTTCTGTGATTTGGTATTGGTAACATAACAAAGCAACCCAAGATTTTGATATTGGTGGAATCTGGTTCTTTTCCCTGAATCTTTTCAAATGGTGATTTCCAGTCAAGTAGTGCTGTAGGAATTTGGTTCAAATCATTAGAGCAGAATATGGCCAAAATCTTTTAGGTATGTTAGTTTCAAACATCAGTGCCCTGGCTACTTGAAGAAGATGTTTGTGTTTGATTTCAACGCTTCCATTTTGCTGGCGTGCGTAACTACAGCTCCTTTGATGGATGATCCCCAGTGATCTCAACAACATTTGGCATTCATTTCCAGTAAATTCAGTTCCATTATCAGTCCTAATGATCTTGACATTTCTCTCAAATTGGGTTTGGATCATTTTGAAGAAAGTTTGCAGGGTAGTAAAAACCTGTGATTTATGGCTTAAAAAGAATGTCCAGATACTCCTATTATGATCATCAACAACAGTCAACATGTAAGATGTTTGAGTGTTTGCAATGATGTATGGCCAAGTTTATTGTGCCAATCAACAATAATAGGGTCAAATTTATTATTTCGACTGTTTTCAGTACAATGACTGATAATACTGGATTTGTTTACAAGGAAACTTGAAGAGTTACATGGAATTCGCTCTTCTTTATTCAAGATACAACATTGCAAAACAGAAATAGAAGATTACAAGATCTTAATTCCTCCTTATTCAGCAAAAAGGACTTGTCAAGCACATACAATTCTCCCACTAATTTCCCAAAGGCTATAGTTTCCTTAGTTTGTAGGTCCTGCAATAAGCAATAATCAGGATAAAATACAAGCCTTTTTAGATAATTTCCCCACAGACAACAGGTAAAATTTGAACTTTGGGACATGAAGAACATCATTTAAGAACAATCTGTTATTGAGCTCAACATCTCCTATATTTTCAATGGATTGCAATGAACCATCTGGGAAGAAAAATCCATAATTTAAGAACCAGTGTTTTATCAGTGCAGATATGGTTAATAGCTCTTGTGTCTATAATCCATAACTCACTCCCTAAACTACCCAGCACAGTTAAGGCATAGTTATAAGAGCTCATACCTGCAAAATCATGTGGATGAGCAAAATTGACCTGGTTACTGCCTTCAAGTACTGTCTTTCCCTTTAATAGCTTCATGAGTTCTTGTTGCACCATGCTTGCTATGTTTGCCTGTGATTCAGCATCTTTATCATCTGGAGCATTCTGATTCATCTCAGCTACAAAGCGAGTATCCACCAGATTAGCCACCATTCTTCTGTTGCTATCTTGTTTACCCCTCTAGTTCTTCATCTTTTGATATCACTCCAGATATCCAATGATTTCAAAGCATTCCTTTTCCAAGTGGCCATCCTTTCCACAGAACTGCAATGTTCATGTTCGTTCTCATCATTGTTGCTTTCTCTTTTAGCACTACCCCTTTCGTAGCCTCCTCTTCCACTCCTTGCATTATTGTTTCTATTGTAATCCTATCCTCTTACCATCATCACTGCACTTACATTAATATCAGGAAATATTAAATGTATCTCTCTATTTTTCAACACTGAGAACCATAGAATATGCTCTACTCACTGTGGGTAAAGGATCCTGAACTAGTATTTGATTCCTAATATTGTCATATGCTTCATCCATCAGAAACTTTATCCGTTTAGTTTTTGATTCCAATTCTGCAATTTCTTTAGCTGCATTACAAGTACACTTGGGAATTGGTGTTAAACAAATATTTTCATCCCATAACTTTCTTAACAAGTTTTTTGCTTTTCCTACTAAGTATTGAGAGACGACGTAACCCAGCCTAGTCGCTTCCTGACCCACCTAATGTAAGAATAATCTCACCATTGTTGTGGCGCGCTATTTAACACCTGAAAATTCTCTCTCCTTTTGACTCCATCTTAATACGAGCACTACCATCCAACCTCTCATTCCATCTATGGAATTGGTGTTGCTAGCTTCACAACGTTGTGGATGGGAACAGTATTTGGGGAGTGGGTGGTGTACAAGACCAATGGTTTGATTAAATTGGTTGGTGGTCATGGAAGAATCTGGGTGGTGGTCGTGAAAGAAACAGGGTCTTGGCAATGATAAATTTCTTTTTTGTTATATGTTTTAATATTTTTTTTTAACCCGGATGCTATGTCACTTTTCTTTTATTTTTATTTATTTAATAAAAGTAAGGTCCTATATTTATTTATTTACCAATCTAAAATGATAGTGGACAATGGGATGGAATGTTCAAAAAGAGCATTTGTTATTCAATTGGTAGGTTAGGCATGCGTTATGACAGTTCCCTCCAATTTCTCTATAAGCAGACAAAGATCTTTCAAATAATTTTTATCAAATTTTTCAACAAATTCTATAAAGAACTTATTAGAGATGGATATTCCAATTTGTGTTTACACAATCTGTAAATAATTAATCCCCTTCAAGTGAACAAATTTTAGGGTTATTTTCACTCTAGGTCCCCAACCTTTCAATTTTGATAGGGGACCTACAGTGAAAATAACCCCAAATTTTATTACAACTAATTTTATAAAATTTCATCGTTTTGTCCATAAGGATATTCAGATACGTCGTCCTCACTTTAAATGATATATTAATTGAAATACTGTAACAGGGTAAATATGATGCTGAAAAGCAGAAATTTGGAAGGTCAGTTATTATGAAATATATACTGTGCCTTTCATATATATTGTAGTAAAGCTCAGGGTTGGTGGATTTTTTGAAGTTTTCTCCATTAAAATAAATAAATGTCCCCTCTGTAATGGCTTGTGTATTATTCAAACAAAACTTACAAAAACTGAAATGGTTCTGTAATTTGAATAGATTGAAACCAACAAACTAAAATAAATTATTTCACTAATTTTGTGCTTTCATCTAGGTGCCATCTCTAGAACACGATAATCAAGTTAAGGGAGAAAGTCTCGATTTGATTCGATACATTGATATAAACTTTGAAGGACCTTCTCTTTTTCCAGATGTAAGATCTCCTTACTTTTCATTCATTTATTTATTTATTATCTAGCGTTTCCTAACTGCTTTCTGGAGCTCATAAAATAGGATCCTGCAAAGCGAGAATTTGCTGAAGAGTTACTGTCATACACTGACTCCTTCTACAAATCTGTAACTTCTTTTTTCAAGGGTGGCGAAATGAGCTTAGCTGGTAAGTATGGGTTTCTGATGGTGTAGACAAGAATTCTTAAGAAATATGTAACGCAAGTGATATCTTCTACAGGAGCAGCTTTTGATCACATTGAGACTGCTCTTTCCAAATTTGATGAAGGTCCTTTTTTCCTTGGCCAGTTTAGCGTGGTATGGTACCATTGCTTCTTGTTATTTTATCAGTGTCATGTCTAATGTTCAGTCCTACATGTGTCTAGCATGTAGAGGTGAATTTTCTAAAAAAGAATCTGAAGGAGAGATTGGTGTATATATAGAGTAACTGTACTTTTTCATTCCTTCAACTTCTTTAGGTGGATATTGCTTATGCTCCATTTGTCGAAAGATTTCAGCCATTCTTAATGGAAGTGAAGAATTACGATATTACGGTTGGAAGGCCAGGACTTGCATTATGGATTGAGGTACTGCATTTACTGTTTTCCCCTGCCTGTGTGAACATTCTCCTAAAATGAAAACGGTAAGTGGTGCATTTAGTCCCTAATTACCTTGTTATTTTTTCATATTGGTCCTAAAGGTGAAAATTTTGGTGTTAGAGTCCCAAAACATTGTACGCTTTGGCATTACTAGTCCTCCTGGATGGAAGATATCCAAAATGGCCGATAAGATTGTTCCTTGTTGGTAGGTAATTTAAGGCAATTTTATTTTATACCACTAAATAAAGAGTCTAAATAATTAAAATGTGAAGAAATTAAAAGTTAAACTCTATGCTGAGGGGTTCTCTAATAGTTGTTCTTCTCTAATTGTTTTAAGTTTGAACTTAGATCCAGGAATCTGGAGTTTTAAACAATTGGAGTGAAATGATGAAGCCATTTAACCAAAAAAAAAAATTTGGCTGGTGGAGTGCCTTGAGCTTTAATCTAATTTTTTATTCTTAATATATTAATTGGTTAACATATTTTATTTAATAAGAATATTGTCCCAAATGAGTTTGACTGCGAAATAAGGAATAAGATATAACAGTCATTTTGGATATTTTCCATCCAAAAGGACTATGAGCACCAAAGGGTGTAAAGTTTTGGGACTCTTAGCACCAAAATTTCTACCTTTAGGACTAATTCAAAAAGGAGCAACATTTAGGGACTAAAGCACCAATTACCCGTAATGGAACCATTCCCTAACTTGTCTCAGGAGTTGAACAAAATCGAAGCATATGCACAAACTAAGTGCGATCCAAAGGAACTGGTTGATAGCTACAAAAAGCGTTTCCTGGTATTCCAATTTTTCTGTAGCTTCATTTTCCCATTTTCCTCTCGAGGAGTTCATGGCAAAATGACAAGATATATTTTAAATTTCACCATAATTTCCCTTGTTTGTGCAGTCTGCATTATGAATTCTTGGTGAGTCGCATGACAAGAAGTTCCAGCAGCCTACGACTCTCATCTTCTAGGCGATTACGAGAGTAGTAGTAGTAGTACATATTGCTGTATGCGAATCATCATGTGAACGGGTTGTGATATTGAGGTCTGAGGCAAACTCCATAAAAAATGGATGCCATCCAACTTGAAATGAAGATTCCTAACTTACAAGAATTTTATGAAACTAATGGTTAAGCTCAATTACCGGTGTCAAAGTTAGTGGGTCGGCCCAAGGAAAAAAGCCCGCTCATTGTAGGACTCTGGGCTATACGGTTCCACTCACAAGGCCCATTATAGTAATTAGGCCCACTATTTATTTATTGGATTAATTAGAGAAAACACGGCAAATTTAAAATGTTCTTGGAAAATGCGTGAAAACCTTGTTAAGGTAATAATTTACGTTGATTATTGTTTAATCACCGTAAAATTACGGTAGTGCACGGCCAATTGGAACACTTTTTGGTCCTTTTTTCTAGGTTTTTTTCCCACTTGTTTTTCTTGCTCCCTCCACGTGTAATTAGTCTTTGTTTTCATTTTTTTTCCTTTTTTCCACTCACTTGTGTTTGTTTATTCCTCTTATTTGAAACTATTAAATAGGAAAAAAAATTTTAATAATGTAATATTTTTCTTAGTCTCTTCTGTTAGTGACTTTTA
The DNA here is from genome assembly GCA_963692815.1 of Nyctanthes arbor-tristis. Lineage (NCBI taxonomy): Eukaryota > Viridiplantae > Streptophyta > Magnoliopsida > Lamiales > Oleaceae > Nyctanthes > Nyctanthes arbor-tristis. Next base: position 14,464 of record CAVNYN010277346.1, read on the forward strand.
ATTTCTAGACGTGACTTTTTGATTAAATGTGATACAGTCCATGTAATATAAGTGATTTTTTTTCTTTTTGTGATTTTTTAAAAATAAATGTAATATTTTAATTTTTATATATGAATTTTTAATCAAACATGACACAATCACACTGTCATTTTCGAATTAGATGTGATTTTATTTTCTATTTTTGATTTTTTAAGAATGAATAAACTTTTGATTTATTATGTGTGACATTTTATTAAACATGACACGTTCAATGTGACATTTTTAATTAAATATGATTTTTATATATGATTTTTCAATTCAATAACAACACAAATAAGATTTTTTTGGTTGTATTTTTTAATTAAATATGATTTTTCTCTATGTGACTTTTTAATTCAATAGTAATACAAAAATGTAACTTTTTAATTACATGTCACATGTGACTTTTTATAAATGCGACTTTTGTATGTAACCTTTCAATTAAAATGTTTTTTTTCTACATCTGACCTTTTAATTAAATAGTAACATGAAAATATGACGTTTATATTCGACTTTTTTAATTCAGTAGTAAAACAAGCAAGACTTTTATGTGACTTTTTCTATATTTGATTTTTAAATTCAATGGTAACATATCTGGCAACTTTTTAATTAGATGTGATTTTTTTTTCATATATGACTTTTTAAGTCAATAGTAACAAAATTGTGGCTTTTTAATTAATATTACAACTTTTTCATATCCGACTTCTAACTAAATACTCTCTTGTCTTAAAAAGATATTCCTCTTTTCTTTTTTAGATCCGTCTTAATTTATATTCCTCTTTTCTAAGTTAATTTTTTAGTTTTCTAATATATACTCATTTATGGTGCATAGTAATCAATAATAACGAACAACTCAAGTGAAATATTAAATAAGTAAAATGATATATTAGGAAATATACGTTAAATTGTTCACTTTCAATAATATTAAATGATGTTTTTTTAATCTATGTGAAATATGAAAGGGAATATCTCTGTGGGATGGAGCGAGTAGTAACAAAAATGTGACTTCTATACGTGACATTTTATAAATGCGACTTTTATATGTAACTTTTTAACTAAACTGTGGCTTTTTCTACATATGATCTTTTAATTAAATAGTAACATGAAAATATAATGTTTATATGTGACTTCTCTAATTCAATGGCAACGGAAATAAGATTTTTATGTGAGATTTATTAATTCAATGTAAGTATGTAACTTTTAAATTCAATATTAACACAAAATGTTGGGCAATTATCTAAAGTCCCCTTATTTATTTATTTTGACAGAAATGCCCCACATATTTTTATGCTTCCTTGCTTTATTTTTCAGTTGGGAATGGGGATGCGTCATTGGTTTGGTTGGATTTAATATATTTTTCTTATGAAATATTACTTATATATATTAGATAAATTGTCAAATTAAAAAGTATACATACAACAATAGTATACTTTTATATTTGAATTTATCATAATAATAAACATCAAACATTAACATAAAAACTTGAAATTTTCCCTGACAATTTGAATTTTTTTTCTAAAATGTTTTTGCCGTTAAATTTTTTTTTTCTAGAGTTTCTTGCACTTCCGCGTAAACAAATATTATTTGTTGAGTCGAATGCCAAATTTGACGTGAACACAACTTAAAACCGATCTTTTTTTTTTAACTTTTTCCTTTAATTTTCTCTATGTATTGTCCGATCAAATTCTAATCTTTGGTGAAGTTTGTATTTAATGTTGAAGTCCAATCAGCCGCAAGTGATAAGGCTTCCTACGTAGGTTCTTAAGCTATTGCTTAGCTAGCATTCTAGTGAGGTCACGGCACCAGGTCAAGGCACTAAGAGTTCAGGGGCGTAGCGAATAGACAACCTAAACCGCGGGAATGAAGGAGCAGTGATTCACTACTTGGGGCACTGAATCAGGTCTTGAGATCTTCTAGCCATCTGGTCGTTAGGTCACTGGATTAGATGAGGTGCTCGAGTCCTGTTTCTAAGATACTACGACTATTTACCATTGACCTTCGCTGACCTAGAGACCTCATGGCTACAAAATGTCCCCTCAAGATCGCTGTTCCTGGGCTTCAGGGTTAGTGGCCTTGAAGGTCTGCCAACAGTTCCCTTCGAACTTTTGCAGCTTGAAATCAGACACTTTAAATTTTGAAACGGTTGGCCTGGCCCATTCTGCCACGTGTTGGCCGTCTAGTGGAATGACTGTTCTAGGGACTTAAAAGGCGGTAATCATTAATTTGATCGATCTCCCTTTCGTTTACATTGTAACACGCGGCCACCATCTTTATACCTCCTCCCAATCCCTATTTATACCCTTCTCTCCTCAAATTTTTCCTCCTACGCTTCCTTTCATTTTGTAGTCGGTTTCTTAGAGACTTTGTTGCAAGATTCTCCCAGCTTTTCTTTCAGACCTGAATTCTTTCCAGCATTTCCTAAGGCTTTGTGACAGCTTCTACACAAAGGTAATCGTCTTTTCCCTTTGTTTTTCAAGGGAATTCTTTGCGGACTTCGTTAAAAACATTTGGTTAGTTTTTGGTTACTATGCTCGCAACTGTAGGGGAATGTTTTTACCACAGCTGTTAAGCCCGTAGACAAAAAACCGACGTTAATCTCTCGTAAATACTATAAATGACGGTTTCTCTACTCTTTTACAACAGTTTGCTACCATCACAATTTCCCATTTTTCTTATAGTACAGAGAACTGGGTAAGGGAAAGCGAAATACACAGCCGCACAAAGATGAAGAGAAGTTAGGGTTTCTAAAGCATAATACAATTTGTAGGGGTTATCGCGTTGTGTTTTTTAGTAATATTTGGCTTGATTAAAAAAAATAAAAATAAAATCCCCGTTCTGACCCAGTATGGGTCGGTTTGAGTCAGTTTTCCAAACCCGACTCTGTTTGGAAAGCTCCAACCTGACTTGGTGTCAGGTCTGGTCAAGGCTGGGGTCAAATCCAATCTGATCTCCAGGCCTAGTTGGTAAGGCTTCTAGTGGCTCAAGTCAAATCTATGTTTTGCATAAATGGGTGGTAATGCCCACAAATAATTTGCACATTCTTTAATCTCCAAATTCTCAGATTTTGTAGTACTAGAGTGAACTAAACAAGGCTTAAAGGGATCTGGAAGAAGTGTAGCATCAAAAGCACATGCCACTAGACTGTCCAGTATATCAACTTGGTATCAAGTATCAGACTTCTTGGGATGTTGAGGACTTCAATCCAGAGACATCAATCAAAGCCTTTCTCAATGATTCCCTTAGGATATTTTATTCATCTATCGGCAAGTTGCAAAGATATTATTTTTATCTTGGCTTCTCCCAATAAAATTTTCCTATACATAGATAAAGGCATAATATTAATACTGTCTCCTAAGTCACACAATATACCATGCAAGTAATATCAATGGTACAAGGTATCATGAAACTCCCTGGATCGTTTATTTTAGAAGGCAATTTATTTTGCAATATCGCTACATTCTTCATTGAGCATGACTGTCTCATCATCTTTCACATTTCTTTTATTTAAGACAATATTTTTCGTGTACTTAGCATCGTTGGACATCTAAGCTAATGCATCTACAAATGTTAGTATGCTTCTTTCAAAAACCTCCAAAACTTCGCAAATAGTTTGTCATGTTTGTGCTTTTAGAGCCTCTGTGTGGAAATGGTACATGTGAAACATAAGAATTAGCTAGTATTTTTGGTAAAGCCTATATCTTAACAATTTATGTATGGTGTTCATCTTCCTCCTCATATTTAGAAAGTTGATCTTTCTTATTTTTAAAACTTGGCCTTTTAACCTGAATTTCTAAGAGTTGAACTCCACTCCTTGTTGTGATTTCTTTTACCTGCTCCTTTTAATTTACCTAGTATAACTGTGCGAAGCTCCATAAGGTCTTTTATGCATCATTCTGCTAATTGCCACCACTTGCTTTTCCAATGTCTGAATTGTTTCCCTATCAATATGATTTTATTATTGATTTTCCCAAATCGATCAATTCACAACACCATCCATTAGAGATTCCATGGTATCCTCAAGTCAAAGGAACAATTCCACAACCATCCATGAGAGATTAACCACTAATAATACAACCATAATCCAGTACTTCTTGGTCGTGAATATCTAAACTTCCATTTAGATGTCCCCACATCTTAACTTATGAGGTCAGTAACTTTACTTATAAGTAAGAAATACGGCACATACTAGTCTATTAGCAATGATGATATATGTATCTCATTACTGCATTAACTAGAGATATTTTAAGAACAAGTATTTAACTTATATCTCATAATCACAACTCCTTGTGATTAATAAGTTACAATAATCTTATTCTATGACTCTATTATGTTATAAGATAGCTTTCATCGTAATGTTGATCTTCCATTTGAATAAATCAATTAATTAAGTATTTATGCACACCAATGTCCAATGATGACGGCAACACTAAAATCCCATTTAAACATATCCAACCACTATTGTATCCAACACAAATAGACTTTTGTTGATGGGCTAAACCCCGCACATGATGGAACCGAAGAAAAGATAAGTGTTCTAAGCTGGCTGGATCCAGTTTATTGGGCTGCAGCTCTCCCTTCGGCATAATAATTACACACAGATATCAGATTCAGACTAATCATTACATATGGCAGGAACAAAGTCATCATTTGCTGTCACATCAGAGCTCAGAGATTCTTCGCCAGATAGTCTAACTAACTAAAACAGCTCTACTGGCTGGTACCTAGAGTCTTTATAGCCTAGAGCATTAATTAAACTGGTGGTGCCATTCATTTCGACCAAAAAGACTTAGAGAATATTTTGAAACTAGGAATAGAGTGCTCGAAAGCCTAGAAATTGGATCGGATTATATTCTCTGATGATTTGATATAAAGTGCATACCACTTGTTTGGCTGGCTTATAAAAGCTTTTCAAAAATCATTGTAAAGGTGGGCAAGAAGACAGCTAAAGGCAATGCACAAGAAATACCAACTTTCCCATACTTTACAACTCGTTTTTACTTTCTTTTTTTATTCCAAATCTTTTACCAAATCAGAGAAATTGTGTTGAATTGCATAGTGTTAGAACTGTGCATCAACATTTAGTGCTCTCTACGGGAAGATTGCAATAAGAAAGCTGTCTTCTAAAAATTATCAAAACTTGCTAAACGCAACATCATGAAATGAGCCAAAACAATGTGTCCCCCCCAAGAGTAGCAGCTACAACATCAGTTCTGATTTTGGGAATCTGTTAAGTTATTAGAGAGTTCAAAAGTGTCATTGGTAACTTAAATGAGGTTGTTAATTGATTTCAATAGGGACCTCCAATGGTGTACACACTTCCAGGAAAAAGTTACTGTACAAGGCCAAGTCAGACTGCTAGTGAAATCCCTTATGATCCAAGCACGGCGTTGGCAAGTAACTAACTTAGAATTGAACCAATATCTGAGGGAATTGTGAAGCCAAACAAGGTAAGGCCAGTGAGAAGAGTGTTAAGCTTCACGAATATTGTTAGAGCAAGTTGGAGCAGAAAATTGAGATCATTGCATTTGGCTTTCAGTGATCAAATGCAATGTCTCCTACGGATTGACCAACTTGTCTTCTTCTTGACTCTAATATACCATTGTTAGGAATTATAAAAAATACGTATAGTAAAAGATAAAATAACATTTCCTATGCCAGGATCAAACGTGCTCTTGGATGAAATTTGTGCTTAAAAATTTACTCAAATGTAACAATAGGTTCGATGATGGATTTGATCACATCATAGCTATCTATGTATAAAACTTATAACAATAATCCATGCAACAAGAAAAATACAAGAACACAAACTTTTCGCAGTAAAATCTAAGGTTTTTGTATTATTCTGTACTAGCAGAACAATACTTCATATGTATGTGAATGAATCGTAGCAACTCGAGCCTCTAAGATGCTCCATTTATGGATTTCTAACAAAACATAAGCCCTACTAGAATTATGATATTAAAGCCCCACATGGCCAATCTAAAAAGTCTTATTAATTAAGTTGGACTGTGATGTGCTTCTAACTTGGTCAAACAATTGGACATTGTATATCAATTCCAACAATTTGTATACACATAACTTCATACAATAATATTAAATAATTACTTTCCATAATAAAAATGATAATCTCTTTCTAAATTTTTTATGGTCAAATTTTCAATACAAAGCAGCAAAACTATATTTTAATCGATTTATTTAATAATTTAAACCCACGACATCTTAACTCAAATTATTATTGCTAATCATATATGCAAAGCTTTATTCAAATTAAGTAGTTTAGGGCTCTCTAGCCTTTAGTGTTTTCGGTTTGGCATATTGGTTGAGACCACCCGTCAAGGTTGTTTCTGTCCATTCTTGATTCTATTTATTATCTTTTTCTATAAAATTGGTAATCTAGTTTGACAAAATTCTTTTCTAAAGTAGGTTTGATTTTCTAATCCTATCCAATCATGAATCTCATTGAATTATCATATATATATATATATATATATTTGTTAAACTCAAACTCAAAGAATCTAGCATGCACATGAGCAACAACAACGGAGAGCCCATCGAGTGCATTCTGGTTGGGAAGGTGTTAAAGAATTGGATCTAAAAGGTATGACTAGAGTGCTCTATCAGATTTGGAATACAAATGTTGTGTTCAAAGTTGATGCCACGAGGGTTTATAATGCATTCTTATTTACCTTTGAGTCAGCAGACGATAAACGATATATACTTTTAGGAAGGCCATGATCTTTCAACAATAATCTCATTGTATCAGTACATCTAGCCGAGGTGAGTAATTTCTCCAGTCTAGACTTTACAAGGGTCAAATTCTAGGTTCACTTACTGAATGTTCCCACTGGATTGAAAGAGAAGAGTCTCTTTAGGGAGTAGGGTCACATCTAGGTAGTTTAACTATAGTTGATTTGACTAGGAGGACTAGCTCTGCTCATATCATTTTAGACATATCTCGTTTCCTTCGTAGAAACTTGTAGATTCGTATAAATGCATCAAATTTTGACTTCATGATAGTCTTCTAATACAGATCCTTACCAGATTACTATTATGCTTGTGGTATTTTGGTTCAATATCGATGGACTGAATGCTACAAAGACAACACATTGGAGATGTTGAGTGGTTATGAGTGGATCTTATATGGGAAAATGAGAGATCTGTTGGTAGCAATGGTATACATAATGGTACATGAAAAACTTATTATAGATTCGTTGTAACGACCCACTCTACTTTGAAATGATATTGTCCGCTTTGGGCCTAGCCCGCATGGTTTTGATCGGAGCTTATAAACTAGTCTCACTTTCTCTACCCAAGTGATGTAGAATTAAGGCTGAATCGGTATATCTTCATTCCACCTGCTTTGGTTTTGCTCTCTGTACTCTTCGCATATATATACATACACATTCATTACACACATATAGATACAAAGATACACACAGGGCATACTCATATGTATATACACACACACATTACACATCTATTCTAGGATGAAAACCCTAGTAAGAGAGGAGGTAATGGTAGTGTAGAGAGGTGTCAATGGCAGCTGTTCGAGCCACCAGCCGATCTTACACCTTCGGACGGTTTGTTTTTCCATCAACAATTGGCCTTCCCACATCCCTTAACTCTCTAATAAATTCACCGCCGAGCGTTCATTACACAACTTGAAGCTTAGGAACACAATCTTCATCACTTATCTTGCTAGAATTTCACTTGCCATAATAGAATTCTTTTACAAGCAGGTACGCATGCACAATTTTAGTCCCCAGTTCGAACTCTCTATTTCTTGCTCCTAATTTGGTCTACTGAATTGGGAGAATTGGATTGGATATTATATTAAATTATTTTTGCACCCCAGGTCCCTTATGTTTCCAAATTTATCTATTAAGTCCTAAGGTTTTTTAGCTTAGTTAAATAAGGGTTTTCAGCTTTCTGTTTTCATAGATTCCACCCTAAAGTTTAGCATCCACCTTTTAGTCCCAGTCCTAAACTATTTTAGAATTTCAATTTATTCTCTAAAGTTTATATTTCCTTTTTCCTAAAGACTTATTGTAACGATCTGCTCCACTATGACATGATATTGTCCGCTTTGGGCCTAACCCACTAGGTTTTGCTCTTGAGTTCTTACCCAAAGGCCTCATGTCAGATGAAGTAGATCTCTTAACTTATAAACTGGTCTCTTTTTCTTCACCTAAGCGATGTGGTATTGAGGCTATCACAAATTAAGGCTATCACAATATTGTGAGAGCCTCAATCCCACATATCTTGGGTGAAGAAAAGGAGACCGGTTCATGTTAAGAGATCCACTACATCTAACATGAGGCCTTTTGAGTAAGAACTCAAGAGCAAAACTGTGCGGGCTAGGCCCAAAGCGGATAATATTATGTCAAAGTTGAGCAGATCGTTACAGGTGATATCAGAGATGAGCCCAACCAGAAATGTGGCTAACGAGGACGTTGGGCCCCCTTAGGTGGGGTGATTGTGATGGCCTCAGTCCCACATCGTTTGAGTAAAGAACAGGAGACCAGTTTATAAGTTAAGAGATCCACTCCATCTGACATGAGGCCTTTTGGGTGAGAACTCAAGAGTAAAACTGTGCGGGCTAGGCCCAAAGTGAACAATATCATATCAAAGTAGAGTGGGTCGTTATAGAGGTATCAAAGCCAGGTTTCGATCTTGGGACCTATGGGTTATGGGCCCATAGGTCACAAGATAGCCTCAATCCCACATCGCTTGGGTGAAGAAAATGAGTCCATTTTATAAGTTAAGAGATATACTCTATCTGACATGAGGCCTTTTGGGTGAAAACTTAAGAGACAATATCATATCAAAGTAGAGCGGGTCATTACAGATGGTATCAGAGACGAGCCCAACTAGAAGTGTGGCCAACGAGGACGTTGGGCCCCCTTAGGTAGGGTAATTGTGATAGTCTCAATCCCACATCGCTTGGTAAAGAAAAGGAGACCAGTTTATAAGTTAAGAGATACTCCATCTAACATGAGGCCTTTTGGGTAAGAACTCAAGAGCAAAACCGTACGGGCTAGGCCCAAAGCGGACAATATCATGTCAAAGTGGAAATGGGTCGTTACACTTATTTTCACAATACTATGATTATTTAATTTCTTTTTAACTATGTGTGAAGATCCATAAGAAAATAAGATTCTTGCTAGGTTGCTCAGTTCGCAAAGTTTAAGGTAGTTTCATTTTTTTAGAAAAAGTTATTTTCAAAATATGCGCAATATTAATTGCCCTATGCTATGAATATACATGTGAATATGTGATTTATCTGTTTATTATACGCATAAGCTTGTTTGCTTATGCTTAAGACGAGATGAGACTATTTATTATTATGCATGCGTTACGTGATTACTACGCGTGCTAGTATTTATATGTGTTATAGCATGAATTGAGAGTCGAAAACCTGCATATACCATACATGCTTGTTTTTTAGTAAAGAATTTTCTTGAGATATTCATATAGTTGCATGCTTACATGTGTATTTGTGGTATAAATTGATTAATTTGTGCTAAGCTTATGAGTATTTCTATGAAATACTCATTCTTTCAAATTAAATATTTTGCAGGTTCAGAGTCACAAGAGATGCGTTGAGTAATGGTAGCATTAAATTAAATATGATTTATTTTGAAATAAATAAAACATTATAAATAAAACATTATTTACTTATTCATGAATATGTCAATTTCACGTGACTTGATATTGATAAGTTTTTCATATTAATATTATCATTGTTACAAAATTTATTCTTCCACATATTTTTATCCAATTTTGGTACTTATTAAAAAGGAAGAGAATATTTTAACATTTTGGGTTCTAAGAATTCGGGTGTTATAGTTGTAATAACCCGCTTCACTCCATTTCGACATGATAAGATCTACTTTGGGCCTAGCCCTCACGGTTTTTGCTCTTGGGTTCTCACGCGAAAGGTCTTATGTTAGTTAGAGTGAGTCTCTTAACTTATAAACCAGCCTCTCTTTCTCTACCAAAACGATGAGGATTGAGGCTTTCACAATCACCCCCTAAGGGTGCCCAACGTCTTTGTTAGCCCTTTGGGTTTTTACCCAAAAAGTCTCATGTCAGTTGGAGTCGGTCACTTAACTTATAAATTGGTTTCTCTTTCTCTACCCAAGTGATACGGGATTGAGGCTTTCACAATATGGCTAACGAGGATGTTGGGCCCCCCATAGGTGAGGTGATTGTGATAGCCTCAATCCCACATCACTTGGGTAGAGAAAATGAGACTAGTTTTTAAGCTCAGAGAGCTATTCCAACTGACACGAGGCCTTTTGAGTGATAACCCAAGAGTAAAACCGTACGAACTAGGCCTAAACCGGACAATGTCACGCCCTCACTATTTTATCCATTATTATTGAATTTATTAAATTTTATAACGAAAGCTTCATATAAATAGTGGGAATAGGACGTAACCAAAGTGAACAAAATTGTTTTACATACCATAAGTAGCCAATGTGCATATATATATATATGTCTATAAAGGGATAGCATACTTAGCAAACTTATTAATACAAAAGTTATTGAGCTCAAATATTATATCTAGGAATATTTATAATCCAAGTACATTCTCCTAGCTTCAAAATCAGTTCTCTTATACATGCACATTTCTACTTCAATTCATGGGGCTTGCGCCAAATCCCGGCTTGCTTGGCGAATATCTTGCGTTGGATTATCTACAAGATTGGAGAAAAAGAGAGTGAGCACAAAGTGCCCAGTGAGTAACATAACCCTTTGATTTACCTTTAGTTACTTTAGAAAATTCATTTTTAATTACAAGTTCAAGAAAATCATAAATTTCACAAAGCTTTTGGATGCACAAGAGGGTCTTATCACTAGTTAAACTATTACTTATGGTGCGCAAAAGATTCAATGATTCAAAATGACTAATATCACATAGCATGGTCATATTACCACAAAGAGATACCACATAGTATACCACATAGCAAAACAAAATAGGTAGAACATCAACTAGTGATACAAATGGAATAAATCAATCTTTTTTTTCCCATAACTAAATGAATAAAAGAAAGGGAAACAAAGCTTTAGTTACTCACCTCAAGATTTGCCAAAGATTTCTTGAGTAAAGTTTCCAAATCTCAAAATATATTCTCCAAAGAAATTGACTTATTAGGTAGTTTTGAAGAGATTTCTTATTTTGTATTGGTATAAGAGAGGAAAGAGGGTTAAGCAAGAGAAGGGTGGTTGACAAGAGAGGGAAGTTGCTCGGGGAAACTTGAGGAATTCTTTACATTTGCTCCCTATTTATAATACTCAGGTTTTAGTTGTTTTGAATTAATCTTTGAATTCTGTCAATAATAACATGACAGATGGCGCATTTAATTCCACATATTCAGTAGGAGATGTCACTACAAGAAATTTCAGTTTTCCATACAAACTTTTTTTGTAGGGAAGAGTTGATATTTGTGGGCTAAAACCTTCCCAGACAAAAGTATTTTGTAGGCAATTTTGTGGCGCAAACCTTGTGGGGAGAGGGTTTAGACGACAAACTCAAACTTTTTGTATGGTAAGATATTACCCTACAAAAGCTTTGGATACAAATACAATGCATCAGCTAATATATTTGTCGACAAAGAGTATTTTTTGCTTGCAAAATAATTTGTGGCCATAACGTGGATTGATTTGTTGCCTAAAAATAACTTTTTCCTACAAGTTATTGTTTTGCGTGATAAAGAATGTTTGTGTACCAAAGTTTGTTCCCACAATCAAAATCTGTAATGAGTATAACTATTTTTGTAGACTAAATGTTTCTTCTACATACAAATTAATCTTTTTTAGGGAAAATTATTTATTTAATCCATTACATAGTCAACCATATTTTGTATCCTGATTCAAAACAATATAGTAATGCATAAATTAAAACAAACTAAAAAAAAGTTAATATCAAAAAATAATAGCTCAAACCAAAAGAGTATAAGAAACATAAATTATGTATGTACTGTTACATGTAAGGTTTAAAAAAAAAAAAAAAACATAGCAGGATGTACGCAAACACAAAAAAAAAAAAAAAGCCTTAAAGTTTTATAAT
>CAVNYN010277348.1:0-15395 GCA_963692815.1 Nyctanthes arbor-tristis
ATCGTCCCCATGATTATTTGATTATGATATTGAGCGATATTATTGTGATATTGTGATCTTGAGGGTTGTGATTCATATTGAGGAATTTCTAACTAAAGTGGATAATGAATTTGTTAGAGACGTAATGTCAACATTGTATTAATTTGGAGTTTTTGAAAGCTTTTATGAACTTATTTAAATGGATGACTTTTGTGAATTTCTTGACAACACAAAATTTCTATGGACTTATATTAAAATTTTTTTAGAAATTTTCTATAACTTTTTAAAATTATATTGCACTTTTAGTATTTTTTGAAAATATTATGCACAACTATAATTTTGTGTTAAACAAACTCTTACATCGTATCAAAAGGAAAATGAAAAGGAGAAAAAAAACTCTTACATCGTATCAAAAGGAAAATGAAAAGGAGAAAAAAAACTCATACATTACAGAAATAGTTACAGCTCAAAAATTGAAGAAAAAAAATGATGTATTTTGTTTCTCAATAGAATTTTTTCAAAAAATGTGAAAGTTGGATAAATAAGGCGAAATAAAGTGGAGACAATGCACAAATTCCTCAAAAGAAAATCAGCAATAATGAAGTTACCATTGACACTCCATAAAGAGAACAAAAACTTTGTGTAAACTTTCAATGTATTATTTAAACAATTTGAGTTTTATTTAAGATCCGCAAAAAAAGATTAAAAAAAAAAATCAAACAACAGGCAAGAAAAGGCAAGAGCATACCGAGCTTATTTGTGAAAACAAAATGGTTTCCCTCGGCCGATTTCTGGTAACCAAAGTACAGTTTCCAACCCCATATTGAGCTGTCGTAGCTGGAGATGCAACTGCTGAGACTAAACACGCTTAAGAAAAGTTTTTACAACATTTTTTAACTTTAATTTGATGTACAATCTTGCTTATTCTACCATTTTTTAAAGATCATTTATTTACTTAAACACTTTCCTCTTCTTTTGTGTATTTATTTTTATATATACGAGTAGAGATAGGGGAGGGGAGGGAAATTAAGGTGGGGTATGTGTGATTCAAACCCGAGACCTCCTACCCAGAATTTAAGCATTCAACCAATGTGCCACAATTTGAACCACAACTTATTCTGTTTATAACTTGCTTATCTTACGTGTGCGCGCGCGCAGTCAAATTTTGAAACAGCCAACTAAAGGAGGGCATTAGGCCCTAGTTTTTGTTGATTTAGTCCGTCGTATATAATATATTTTCGAAATGGCACTTTTTTCCGTAAATTAGTTCAACCCATGTACACAATCTTTTATATGTAACCAAACTACATTCTCACCATGGTTGACACAATATTATACACTAGGGTGGCCTCAACAAAATGCAAAAATGTCTAACTGTACCCAATGGCATATATGTGAAACCGAAATGTTAACACTAACATTATAGAAGCTTGGTACGACCAGCATTCGTCTTGTAAGAGTTGAAAGAAATAGATATCATTTATATTTGCATATATTACTGTTAGATATCATTTATATTTGCATATATGACTGTTAGCTAAGGACAGTGTCTGAAGAGTATGAAACTAAACTTGTTAGCTTATAAGGAAGCTAACAAAGCTTCCATTTGACAAACATTGTAATTGGCCATGAAAGCCGTCCCCCGACAAACTTTAATTCACTCCGAGTATTTTCATAAAATATAATAATCAGAATATAAAATGTCTCAAATTGAGTTACTCAAGAATCAATAATAATCCATAACTAATAGTCCGATCTAAGCTAAGCATCAATGCACATCGATGCATTGATGAATGATATGATATCCCAGAAATTAAATTCAAAACGTTATTGTATCAATCTTTGCTTATGATCATAAGCTACGCATCGTTGCTCAGAGCATAATTTACTAAGCAACGTTTCTTTATTAAGATCGCTCATCAGTGATGATAAATAATCTAATGCTGAGTCCCACAAATTAAATTTGAGTTGTTAATTGCCACTAGTGCTTAACATATTGTTAATTACTTATTAGGTCATTTCTCTATAGACAGATACTATTTTGCTATGGAGTCTATTAGACACCATAAAGTGTCCAATAGATTATGTGGTAGGATCTCATTGGACACATCGGGGGACCTATCCCTTAATATGTCCAATGGGATCCTGCCACATAATTCATTAGACAGCATACATAGTATCCAATAGACTCCATAAAATATGTGCAAGAATTGTGCGTGTGGCACCTTAATTAACTTGTACTTCTATATATTTGTTTTTTTTTTTAAAAATAAATAAATAAATAAATCCCTTGTACTTCTATTTTCTCTCCGTCTTGATATTCTCTCACAATCATCAAATTACAAACCAAGTAAAATTCCTCCAAAACATGTTTTTTTTCCTTGTCAGAAGAAAAATAAATACCTACACGACGCTCTTCCGATCTCACTTAGTACAAATCCAAAATGAAAAAATAATAATAATTAGTTCTTCTGTATTAAGCCACCATCAGGACAGCCATTGACACCAGCAGCGTCCAGACACAAGATTTTAATGTAGAGATTTTATTGACGGCAGAAGCCGGGGTCGGAGCAGGAACCAGAGCTTGTCCTTCCAAAGACTTAACAGTAATGGCAAGCTTCATCACATTTTCGCAGTGCTTCCCAATGCCACAAATATACCACTTTCTTCCCGGTGTCGTTAGCTCAATCACATCATATCCACTAGTTAGACCCTCGCTATCGACCGGTGCCTTGCATTGCTGGAATCCAGTTCCGTTCACTCTGTGAATGTCGTGTGTTCCTTCTTTGTACTTGAAAACTACATCATCATAATTCATAAATGTCATGGAACTATAATCAAATACGCCATTGACGAATTTTTTATTAAGAAATCTTAATCGAGGGAAAGAATGTTACTAGCTATATAATTTGAAGTTCAAAAGAAGTGCAAAGTATGACAACCGCATGATTCATGTTAAGGTCAAACCTCAAGCTTTACGAACTTAAATGAGCTTTTTAGAACACTAGTTACTTATATTAACAAACAAAGAAGCTTAGCAAGAAAAAGCAGGAGCATACCGAGCTTATCTCCAATGAAGAACTGCTTTCCCTCGGCCCATTTCTGGTAATCAAAGTTCAGTTTCCAACCAGCGTTGTCTCCAACCACGTATTCAGTTGCTACAGCTGGAACTACAACAGTTGCAATGAAAAATACAATCAAGAAAGTTTTTGAAGACATTTTACAACTTAATTTGTTGTCCAAGAAATCTTGCTTAATCTATTTATAATTTGCCTATAATTATTTGCCTAAGCTGGAAAGGAGACTTTTGTGGTGCTTATTAATCCGTCAACACCATCAATTTATATACATGGAGGTATCAAGAATTTTGAAACAGCCGGCTAGTTATGTTGATTGGATCCATGGTATTAGTTTATGTTCAAAGTGTCATCACATTCCCCACCCCACCCCCCACCCCCACCCCCCAAAAAAAAAAAAACAAAATGTCGATCCAAGAATATCTATATGCAAGATCATGCTAAGTTTACGTTATCAGAAATAGATTGACCAGGTCTAAAAAAGTATGAAGCTGAAATTGTAAGTTCTTAGGAAGCTAAATTAAGCTACCATTTGGCAAATAATAATGTTGGCAATGAATTAGCCGTCCCCAGACAGATTTTAATTAATTCCGAGTACGAGTATTTTCACAACCAAAAAAAGAAAAACTAATTAGATCGTAAAATGTCTTTTTTTTTCCAGCAGCTTTTTCCCTGCAGATCAACTTACATATCTAGATGATATCGAAGGACCAAAGGAAACTCTTTTATAAGCATTGAAATGTCTCATTAGAGTCACAATGAAACATGTAAAACATAATCGGTTTTAAGAAACATTGATGTACCATATACATTATGCAGTACAAGCTACGTGAACTTTTCATACAGTGTACATTGTACACCATCAAGGATATGTGATCTAAATAAGCGGAGTAATGTTATTTATCTAGACTATGAACCAGTATCCAATCTAGTTGGCATTTTCACATTGCGTATTGAATATATCGGTATTTAAGTGTATTTATGATTGTCTACCCATATAGACCTCAGACAGTGGGCGTTCAGAAAATAACATAAATCATAATTGGTGCCATTAAATGATTGCAACACTCGACGCCAAATTACTAGATGCTGTCAAAGGGAGTGGCAATAATACCATGCGCTGCTCACCGAGCAACATGCATACCAGCTTCGCACCCTGCAAATCTCCATGACTCGGGATTTTATGTGGAGGAAAGATGTAACTGAAATTATTGAAAACAGAACGAAGGATATACAGAGTATGCAACTTTAAACTAGAACTGTATTTTTATTAATCAACTAAAAGATTACATTCAACTGTAGCATTGTCTGTGACCAGATTCACATTCTGTAATACAAAAAACTACTTGTACAGTTGAGGAAATCCATATCTTGTATGTATGCATATGTAAAAGAGCCTGATATCATTTGTTTGGGACAAGTTTTATGTACTTGTCACTACAACGGAGTTGACCTTGCAACTTAAATAAAATGGCAGAGGTCGAAGGTTCATAGTCACCAGCAATATATCAAAGAAGATTTCATGTTTCTACTCTTAGCGAATGCTCATACCCCTGTAGCAAAATGATATCATGTATATTAGGATGTGGGGCATAGATTAATGAGCATAGGAAAGAATCAAACATACCTGTTATTCCCTGAAACAGGATGGACTTCCGTTCTCCCATCCGTGCTGCATTGGATCTGTTTTCCTCCAATCATTGATAACTTTTGTTTCACAACTTGTTTTATCTGTTAGAGAAAAAGAACAGAGTTGAAATTATAAATGGTGGTTGGTAAGTTTGTAACCTGTATGCACAAGACTTCACCCCACTTTAATGAAAATGTTCTAAAGAAAGAAGACAGATACATAAAACGCATCAAAAATTCCCAAGCAATAAAAATGTTGTTTTTTTACCTCATGTTCTTGCCGGAAGGAACCCCATATATTCTCTTTTGATCCCTTATAATGAAAAAATAAATTATTCAATCAAGAACCTCAATATGAAGTACGACAGTTTTTCAATGTCAAAACAATAATTGATTTACAAATGAATAAATGGAACCTTATATGATCCGCAGATGGGCAATGGCAACTTTGTCTGAGATGCTGCAGTCGGTTGGTCAGATGCCAGAGAGAGCTATTTAAACCAAAAGAAAGATGCATCACTCAGAACCAGACTGCTTAATAACCAACATTTTCAGAGCCTCGCAAGAAATGTTCATCGATGCACTTCATTAGGTGCAATATTAGGGGAAAATGAAGTTTAGAGCTGCACCTCGCAGTTGCTTTCATGAAACAAATACAAAAGTAGAGCTAGAGTTCACATTTTATTTCTCTAATACAATAACAATCATAGTACTGATAGAGGAAGTATTTCAATAATTCAGTAATAGATAGTTTGGTTTCAAACTTACCATTTTTAAGAGTTCAATTGGTGGGTCTTGTTGAACCCTCTTCTCCGTTTGGAAATTAAATTCCTGAGGTACAGGAAAAAAACACTGATTTTTATGTTTTTTTAATTATTAAATCAAAGTGGCACAAACAGTAACTTCAAACGGTAATTACCAGTGGGACTGTAGTTTCCTTCTTATTATTTCGGAAAACTCCAATATCTCCTTTGCTTGACAATATCTGCACAATAGAATACTTGTACTCACTTTCTGGAGGACATCAGATTTTCACTAACAAAAGATCTTGGGAAAAGCTACCTTCTGATTAAGGGGGAGAGCTTTAAAGCCATGAAATGACCCGTGCCCTTCCAGCCTAGAAACACCCACAGCATTGGACCTAACACAGAGACAATATCTTCCATGAAGTGCAAAATTGTAGCCACAAAACAAATGGCTGAAGTTAAGCAGAAAAGAAATTTAACTCCAGATAATAAATTATATAAGCCAGAAGTAGTTTGAGTGCAAACATTATATATATACATGCAATAGCAAAATCACAAAGAGGCTTAACAATTATTGTTTGAAAAATATTTCATAGATTAACCTAAAAGAAGTAAATGGAAGCTAGAAAGATCTTTGATGGTAAGAAGAGATTAGAATGATGTAATGGCCGGACCCCCATTTTAACACCAAGTACTGCAAGATTATACATAAACTAGCAAGACTTGCCAGACTAACAGTCATGTAAGACAGAATTGCTTAACAATGATTGTAGGTTTATTGAAGCATATCAATGCACTACCTTCTGGATACTCCATTTGCAGATTCCATGCATGAATTAGCAATAGGTTCATGTAACACCTGCAACAAGATGTTGTACATCATAGTTAATATCAGAAACTAAATATTGGAACGATTTATCAACTACCATGGATATTAGTAATCAAATTTGATTTATAGCCAGCTCACCACCATGCAACTAAGACCAAATTGTATCTTCGTTAATGACTATTATACAACAGATCCACAATAGTCAATGATTAGTATTCCATCAAGTCCATCCTTATCCCCCTTGGGAATGGACAGCACTCTTTAACCAGAGAAGAGCATACTAGATAAACATGCTAGTTACAACTTAGTAATGCTATGACGATAACCTTATCGGAATTGTTGGAGGAGAATGAAGATGTTGAAACTATTGAGGAATGTTGCATGGCCCTCTCTGATGTCTTCAGATGAAATTCCTAAAACCAGATAATAATTTAGAAAAAATTTAGTGATGCAATTTATATGAATGTACCTTAACGCAATTTGTTGGATCAGAAAGCTATTTTAATGTTCACTCACTTGAAACTCTGGTAATCGAGGAGTGCTTCTTTTCGGAAGCAACAGCGAAGGTGCTTCAAGAATCTGAAAGATACAGAGGTATATAACAAATTACTAATTAATAGACATAGTTGTAAACAACTTTTTCCAAGAATAAGATACCAACTTTTCTATTTAGCGGAAGAGCTTTAAATCTACGAATAGTTGAAACCACATTCTCAGCTTCTTTACCAGCTTTTGGCCTGAAACTCAAGCAAACAAACAGGCATTGCGTTATCAGAGGAAAATCTCTTTAATAATATAGAAGCAGAAGCGCCGCTGATTGTTTCTTCAAAATTTACCTCATCCTTCGTGCCCTTTGTGCTGTTTCAAGATCAGGTTCTCTAGGAATAGTGATCCTCGGCTTACCCTGCATTATATTGCCATCAACCCTAGCATCCTACAACAAAATAATTTGAAATAAACTCAGAATCAGAAGAAATTTCTGCACAATTATGTCTCTACACTGTCCCGTTTTCTGCTTTTCCACTAGTAATTCCATGCCAGGATCAATTAGATAACACAGATATGTCATTAAAGCTCCAGCTTGTACATTGCAAAAGCTTCCTTTTAACAGGCTTCCGCAATATGAAACTTTAACAAACAGCAGATCATCAAAGTCTCTCAAAACTGGGGATATATAAACTTTGTAACTGAAACACAAAATTTCTTGATTTGTGAAAACCAGATTATGCTTTCAGAAGTACCATACCCGCTTAGATGCCTTGTGAACAAAACTAGTTTGCTGCACCGCACCCATAACCTATCATGTAAAGATGAATTTCAGCAGCAATCGATGAGAATAGCAAGTACTGAAATATTATTAATTAACCATAGCATCCACAGATCATGAAGCAGAAGAACTAATGGATCATTCAAATACTGTAGTTAGGCAAACTAGATTATGTTTCTAGTCCTAGCTTCTAAGAAATAATGACATATCAAGATCCCACAATGTGACATTCATTATTTATAAGGCTCAAAAGGCAGGTCACAGAAACAACAGCGGCCACATAAGAAAATAGATAAATACCTTCCAAAGATGACCTCCTTCAAGTTTTTGTCTTTTAGCAGCTTGGTTATCAATCCCACAAGTGTTACCTGTACCTTTCTCAGTTTTCTCTATGAAAGACTTCTTTGACCTAGCAACAAAAAATGACACTTACTAACAAAAGTCACATCCCTGTCATGATAGGTGCAAATGCCCACGATTTTTTGCTCGCCCATGAGATTGGCAAGATCTTCATTTACTCTCTTATAATGGCAAAAAACGATGATGAACAAAATTTACATAGATTCATTAGAAAAAAGCAAAAACAATAATTTTTTCACCAATGGAACTCATAGTGATGTTTGTTTGTAAAACCTTCAGACATTTCTAATACAAGATTAGCTTTATAATTTCAAAAAGAAAAAAAAAACATAAGGATTATCAAAACAGAAAGGAAAGGATTATAAAAAAGAAATGAAAAGAAAAAAGGGTCACCTGATGTTACCAGCTTGAGGAAGTCGATTTTGCTTGGCCAATTGACTCACTGTTGGTTTCATCAGGGTTGAGGTCCTTGGAAATGATGACTTCACAGACAATTTTGTTTTAGCTTTTGAAGGATTATTTGTCATGGGATTACAGAAGTTTAATCCTACACAGATACAATAAAGCAACCACAAATGTGCATATCAGTAGTAGGACATTAAGAAAAACAGTGAAAAGTTAGACCACCTAATTTATAATAAGATAGCATAACCAAGCATTGGTATAAAATATAGAATATCAAATTTTCATACAGGAACATAAAACGATGTAAGAGGTAAGCATAGATGACGAGAGAGCTACAACAACAAAACAATGGAAATTGCATGTATAAACCATTATTATACAGGGAAAAATACCTGATTGTAATGTTTTGCCTAGATTCTGAAACTTTCGTGCACTTTCAATTTGTAGATTGGTGGAAGTTTGTCTGTCTAGCCCTTCATCTTCTTCAAAACAAAATAAAATGATAAAGTGAGCAAACAACTCGTAAAGCCACAAAACCTATGCTTTTCTATCAAGCCAAAAAGCTATCAAATTATGTGACGAAGTTTTTAGGCGGTAAACATATCTAATCTTTAAACAGTAATCACCATCTCATCCGGTCGCAGATGGATCTAAAGCCAATGTATTCACGCTCTTTAGGATTTAAAGGCTTACATAGAACGTCACTGAAGTTCAAAACTCTCAGTGTCCAAATGATATGCAACTTTCAGCTATACACATTCTTACTGTCTCCTAAAGATATATACCTATTTGTTCAGCATAAAGGTGTGCTTGCGGTTGCAAAAAAGAGAACAGTAAAGTTATTCTCCATACTTCTTAACATGGTTCACTTCTTGAAATTCAAATACCAACCAAATGTATTAATACTTCACAAGTTTTATACTCCTGAAATTCTGTCAGAGTTATTCTGATAACTGATTTAGGGATTCATAAACCTTGTTCAAAACTTGTACCTGAGCCAGAAACAGATTTCACAAACCCTAATACGCATTTGAATCTAGAATGAATAAACTGCTCCTTCTAATCAAATAGATATTGAAATATGAACCACTATTGAGCATTCCGATCTATAGAATTATGACACATGTCAAGCAAATAGTAGTCAACAACATCATGGAAAGCTCAAGAACGTGTGTTTCTAAAAAAAATTATTTACAGGTAAAAACATCTGTATTGATTTTGTTACCTCGACAATTCACTTCCCCAGCAATGCCAGTGTCACAATCTGATAAGTTCATAATTTCCACATCTTTAGGTTTCAGGGAGGTATTAATATTCTCAAATGGCATTCCTTCCCTTTGAACTAACCTCGCCACAAAAGCTGGAAAAGATATCACGAAGGTAAAAGTAAATTCCAGACCATGAAAATGTAGAACTCAGATAAAGTCAACAAGCACGAGAAACATGGATTGAAGTTTGCCATATTTACAACATTATGACAAGACCATCTCAAGATATGCATAAAAATTTCTCCAATTCAGCCACTACATTATTTGGCTAATTGATATAAGCATGTTACAAGAAAGCACAGCTCTAAGTTGCCACTGGAATATATTTCTCAAAACACATTTCGCTTTTTGGGAAACTGTAATCCAGGGCAAGTTAAATGAATCCCATTACGACATGCAGAAAATAGCAGAAGTATAAAAATATTTCCAAACGGTCGGTCACTTTGAACAAACTGATTTCCAAGATAAGCCGCAAAAAGAAAAACCTTTTTACACGCTACATAACATGATTAGGAGGCATAAATACCTCTATCTTCCTAAATAATGCAATTCGTACACGAATTAGTAATAACAAAATCCTATCCCATTTTTCCAAAATTTGAGACATAAATATTAAGCATTGCATACTTGATACAACACTGCTAGTGGTACTTTTAATCTCCAAAAGTTGGCATATTTTGTATGATATACAAGACAAACAGTGTATAACTTATGCAAGCAGAACAAGTTCTAATAAAGCTTTAAATGGTTTGGTTTTAAGTATCAGAGTAATTTCGGGGAAAAATTGTACTGGTTAAAATTGAATAAGTTACCAGAAATCCTTTTGTTAGCTTTTAGCCAGACGCTTCTGCGGAGCGGTGATTCCACACCACTCCCGCCCCCACCCCCACCCAAAAAAAGGGAAAAAAAAAAAACCCACCAACGAAAAAAAAAGGGAAGAAGAAAGAAAGAATGGAAAAACCGTCCTTAAAACGACATCCTGAGTACTGATTTGATACACACAAAGAAGAACAAAGAAAGAATTTGGAGAAGAAGGGGGGGCGGAAGTAGAAATCAGACAACACTATTCCCAGAGCAAGGTACAAGCACTCAATGTAACGTACAACCCACAATATTATACCGTTACAAAGAAAATTCAAATAACGAATGAAACAAAGAAAAGATATACATACGAGATGGCGGATAGCTTCCGGCGGACTGGAACCAAATCTCGGCATGGCGAATATCGGCGAGTTTCTCGGCTCGGCTAAAGTCGTAGAAGCGAGCCGCTTCGAACTCATAGTCAAAATCAATCTCAATCTCAGTATCCACGAAACAGTATTCCATCTCCTCCTCAATAACTATATCACTACTATCCTCCATAATTTCTTCATCCATTTCTTCCGCACTCGTCCTTCTATACGCTCCCGTGAAGAGAACTACTTTCTCGAAAACAATCGATTATGAAAAGGCTGAGAACTAAAGCGAAAATGGCAGTTTCTTGACTCTTGAAAAGCGAGAAGAATGGAATGAGAATTGAAAAAAAAAATAATGCGTACGATAGAGACAGGGGATATACTACTGCGTGTATTTTGACAGAAGGTGCGTGGGGGTGGAGTTTTGGGGGGGGGGGGGATGGCGGATCCGGAAATTTGAATAGAGGATCCGACTGCGGAAGATAACGTTAGCATTTAATTTTCAGAAAATTGTAGTATTGGTATCCGGTAATTCTTCAAGTAGCAAGTTAGTTCATAAATTTCAAGAATGAGCAAATTATTTAATATTAACTTTTTAATACAAGTGTGCTGCTCGTTTTAGGGTTGGAAGTCATCTAATTTTCATTATATCATCACGTGATATTGATGTGTTCAGGTTGCCGAGTTATGTTTTCCAAGATTTGGTTTGTTGTATTGTCATGTGATACTGTTGTTTTCAAGTTGTCAGGTTTTGCTTTCTAGGGCTTCGTTTCGTGCTTGAAAAATTTACGTGAGAGATAATTCGTTGGAAAACTTCGAATTTAATGGAGATAGATGGTTCAGAAGTTGTGTACAACTTTAGTAAAATGTTAAGGACTACTTTCTTAAGAGATTGAAGATGAACATGTTACTTGAATAATATTTTGGAGGCTCTTGATGCAATTTTCCTTTTGATATTTTCTCAGGGCGAAATCGCCCTTTGTGTAAGCACATGACTGTTTCTAATATTTGTCTTCTATTGACATATGGAGGAATGATTGATTACTTTTAAAAATTAAAGTTCAAGTTTACGAATGAGAAAATGAAAATAATGCAATATTGTTTATTAGGATATCTCAAACGGTACATATTCAATCTTGATTGACTAAGTGATACTTGTTACTAATACATGTTTGCTGTACTTAAAAGGTAATGCTAAGGGCCAATTATGAGTTAATTATCTAAAATGTCACTGTATTTTTAAAAAGTTATCTCAAATGTCATTATATTTTAAAACTTACTCGAAATGCGATTGTACTTTCAAAAAGTTATCTCAAATACCATTGTACTTTAAAACTCACCTGATATGTCACTGAACTTGTGAAAGTGTTATATCATTTGTCACTTCTGTTAAAAAATATAACTGACTTGATGAAATGACTAATAGAATTTACCACGTGGTATCTTGACTGTTATTTTTTTAACTGGGTGTTGACCGACTGGCAAATAAGATAACATTTCATAAGTTTAGTGGTATATGAGGAAAGTTTTATAAAATTTTATAAAGTTTTAGTATTATTGTACTTTATAAAATTTTTCACATATGTCACTGAACTCATGAAAATATTATCTCATTTGTCAATCCGTAAATACCCAGTTAAAAAATATAACAGTAAAGATGCCACGTGATAAATTCTATAAGTCATGTCATCAAGTCCGTTACATTTTTAAGATGGTGGCAAATGGAATAACACTTTCACAAGTTCAGTCGGAATATCAGGTGAGTTTTAAAGTACAATGGCATTTTAGATAACTTTTTAAGAGTACGATGATATTTTGAGTAAGTTTTAATGTACGATGACATTTGAGATAACTTTTATAAAATACAATGACATTTTAGATAATTAACTCGGCCAATTATCAATTATCTTTCTAAATTGATATGAGATGAATGACATGATGCATAAAAGAAGTACTAACATTGAAAAAATATCATAAACCGACTTAAAGAAAAGTGTATCAATTTGAAAAACAAACAATATGTATATGCTGTGCAAATAATTGTAAAAGTCAAACTTGTGTTTAAAGGAATTTTGGGGTGAAATTTTATTGTCAAAGCAATCACATATTTTTAAATTTTTATTATTTGTGGGTTTTGAAATTTGAATTAGGGAACTGAAGGATGGGATTGGCATTTTCTGGAAAATTGTCTTTAGAGAGCGGGACAATTTGTTATTGGAGTTTGAGCAGTACCTCGGCCGGCTTAAACCGGCCCCTTACATGCACAAATATTTTTGCGCAGGTACAAATATACCCTTGAATTTGCAAGGAATCGCATTACGAACCCTAACGGTTTGTTCTGTCATGTCTTCTAACTGGGACCTACCTTTATTGGATTTTAAAGGGTAAATTTCATAAATCGTCCCTAACCTTTGCATTTTGTAACAATTTCGTCCCTATTTTTTTTCAATCTCTGAGTCTCTAACTTTTAATAAATTAGTACGTATCATCCCTTTGAGCGGTTTCCGTCCAATTTTTCGGTTATATGGTAACAAAATGACATTTTTTTACCTTCATGTTTTAACAAAGAAAAAAAATAAATACAAAAAGTGCTTTTAAAAAAATATAAAAAAGTACATTTCTTCCCTAACATTCCCACCTCCCATTTTTGCATCATCTGGAAGTCCGGAAATATAGGTCCTCTAATTTTAATACAGGAATTTTGGCGACAAGTTTGTTGTGATTTAAGAGATTGGGCTGGGGTGGGAATTGGGGAAGATCGGACTAGGTGGGCATGTTTGAAGAGAAATATATTTCTTTTATTTTTAAGTTCTCTTCGTATTTTTCCCCTTATTATAACGTGAGGGTAAAACAGTTATTTTCTGACCATCCAATGGATTCAAAGGAATGATACATGCGAATTTATGAATGATTAAAGACCCCGAGGCCAGTTAAAAAAAGAAAGGATGGGAACAAATTTGCTACAAAGTACAAATGTTAGAGACGAACTGTGAAGTTTATCCAATTTTAAAATTTGCGTAGGTATGTGTTTTGGACTCAAAATTAAAATTTTCGAAAAGAAAAAGAAAAATGCTACTCTTTACATAAAAAATCCACATATTAAATTT
The DNA here is from genome assembly GCA_963692815.1 of Nyctanthes arbor-tristis. Taxonomy (NCBI): domain Eukaryota; kingdom Viridiplantae; phylum Streptophyta; class Magnoliopsida; order Lamiales; family Oleaceae; genus Nyctanthes; species Nyctanthes arbor-tristis. Next base: position 13,843 of record CAVNYN010277348.1, read on the forward strand.
TAATATATTAATAATATTAAATAATTAATTTAAAGACGATTATTGTCCCAAAAAAAAAAATAATAATAATAAAGACGATAAATCCAAAATGAATTTGCCGACCATTCTCATGATAATTTTGACACCTGAAGTCAAAATTATGCCTGTTTCTATAGAATTTTCTTGTGTTTTCCCCTTCCATAAATTGGGTTAGGATTTCTTCTTCTGATAGATTTGCATAGTAAAGAATGCAGAAATGGATGTATGGTAACGCAGGCATAATAACGATTTGGATAAAACAAAAATGAGTAATTTGGGGTAGATCAAAATCAAGTTAGTGTACAATACTTGTAAAAAACTTAAGTTACTTTGCGTCTGCAAAGATTAGAAATGAATTATATTTTCATAATCATTATTGTTGCACTACTGCATGCTTTTTTGAGCATATGCTTGTTTCTACTTAAAAAACTTTCAATAAAACCCTCGATCACACATGATGTGCATTGATACAGGCCACGAGATAGAAGGCTTCGTTACAAAACTATCGAGAGCTTTTTGAACATTTTGACAAGTGGTACTCCTATATATGAGTGTTTTGCGTCATGACAATCAAAGCACACTTCATTTGGCAATGAATTTTATGATGTTAGGCCAAAGCATACAGGCAGGAGCCTAAATGGCTCTTTGCTTTAACTTTTGATCATTATAATGAGTTAGAATAATTAGTTGTGCAGAGAGTGTATGAAATGTATTAAAAAAAATAAGTGTTGAAATGTAATTTTGTGATTGAATAAATGTGTTCCACATGTTCACCCTGACAGCGTCACTATATATTTTTGCAATTATTAAGCCTGGTACCTTTTTTCCGCCTTAGTCATAACATAAAGGTGGCAAAATCAAGTAAGAATTAATATGTGGGGTTCTCTTTTTTTTCTTTTTTTTTTTTTTTGGTAATAAACACGTATGAAAAGTTTCCATGCACGGGATACTTGTGATTTGTGAAAAGACTTCAACTTATGAAATAAATGCGTAATGAAGATGCCTATCGGTTTGATTGAAAAAAGTTATATAGTGTGCTTGAACAAATGAATGTTTCATTTACTCGGGCAGCTCAAGATCAAATGTGCATTTATTAAATTTCATTTCCATTTAATTTCAATACCTATGTATTCCTTTTACTTGATTCGACACTTATTACTCTCAAATAAAAGTTTGATGAGAAATACACCTTAAATTAAAGGATCTTTGAAAATATAACCAGGGTCTATAGAATTATTATTTAAAAAGTTTTCGAAGGGTCGGTGGGAAAATTGAGCTTAGTGAAAGTTTGATCATTTTTGTTATAATTATTTATTGATATTTCCCATTTAACAATGATATTTTAGCCGTAAAAAGGGGATTTTCTTTGTTAAAAGTGGGTCGAGAAAAGTTTCTAAACACAAGTACTCGTCATTGAAAGTAAGATTTCCTGTAGTGTCCACAATATATATATATATATATATATATAACAAAATGCCTAATAGTGCTAGTTTTTTTCTTCTTCTTCTTTTTTTTTTTTTTTGGGGGGGGGGGTG
>CAVNYN010277352.1:0-15418 GCA_963692815.1 Nyctanthes arbor-tristis
TAAAATCTGCATGCCCTTCAAATTCTTATCAAAATCTGTCCTGTCAGAGCAAACCAAGTGAAAATCATCGAGGCTTCGGAACAGTTTTCGAACTAATTAATTGAAACCGAACTAGATCACGACCCCGAGTTGAAGGCGTATGTGATTACAGAGCACAATAAATTAAATATCCACTCTTTTAGCGTACTTGTGGTCATGTGCTGCTGGAAGATCAGAATTCTAGAAACATCCTGCACAGTACCGCCCTAGGGATAGGCGATCAAGGGGGTGGCGTATAGGGCTCCATCCCGAGCCGTTAAAAAGTGGAAAATCAAAATTTTCTCAACATATATTCAAATGATAGAATGAAAATAGTGTATGTGCACATTCAATACAATTTGGTGGAACATTTCCCATGAGGGGGCAAAAAGTGTATTTAACTTTGATCGTGGAAACACTTTCCAGGAGAAAAGTAATTAAACCAAACAAGTAGTACTTGTATAGAAAGGCCAATATATATATAGATCCATACAAAATAAATATGGCTAATCAAACACACCCTAGCTAATTAATGCCAACGCCAGGTTCTCTCCAAATTAAAGAGATCAGTTTTTTTCTTTCTTTTTTTTTTTTTTTGCATGATCAATGATCGAGTATCTTGCAATTGGCCAAGAAGGCACAAAAGATGGCACCGGTGGTGGCTGAGCGTGCAGTAGCTCGAAGGTTCTTGGTACGGACTAAACAGACTACACCGAAGGAGACAGCCCAAACCCGTGTAACATTGGACGGAATCATTTTTTGGAATGAATGAATAGCAGCAACTACGGGTCCGTGATGAAAGAAGCCATTGTTTTTCACAAAATGGAAGCCTCCGCTGAGGCCTTTTTTGCCTTGGGGAGCATTATAATACATACCTCTCGAGAAGTCGAAAGCCGCCCAAAACACGCTCCCGTAAACAAGTCCATAGCCCATGTCCTTACATACCTTCACGACGCTCTTCCGATCTGGATATATGATGAATTTGTCTAATAATTTTGTTAACCAATTGCGCGTGAGCTCTTCCACTAATGATCCCTCAATCACGATTCCTTTGGATGGCGGCTTTACGCAAATTTCTACTTCTTTTCTGGGACTACTGGAAGAAGACAGCATTCTTCTTGAGATCGGTAACTTATCTGGTGTTGTTGATTCGATTTTGTTCAAGATACATATAAGTATTATCGCAATGCTTGTTAGGCCAGGTTTTTATTATACACAGTCAGTGCCATTTATCTGTTCCACTTTTTTCATTAATTAAGGATTATTTCCTTTTTGAATTACATTAGTTAAGGATTAATTAATTAAGAAAAGTATTGAAAAATAATAGTAATAATAAGGATTTATTATTATTATTATTATCTTTTTTTATTTTTGTACACCGGGAGCTAACGGAGGAGTAGGTGTGATTCGATCTTAGGATTTGTCGAAATGAAATAAATTTTATTCCACATCAAAAAAGGAATATCCTAATCCTCATTTGATTACTATAGTGGTGTGTAGTTCTTTATCTTTCACAAAGAAAATCCATTACACTATTTTCCTCCGTCTGAAAAAAAAAAAAATCCATTTAGCAAATTGAGTATCTATTTATTTTTCATTTTTATTATACCCATAATTAATATATTTATTATTACTTCACATCAACTACTTATACATTGGAAATATTTTCAAACAATTAATAAAACATTATAATATATATATGAAAAATACAAGTAAAATTTAAACTTTCAAACTATTGTTTCTTAATTTTTTTAGGTAAAACTTAACATTGTTTTTCGCCTTTAAAAGGATTTAAATTTCATTTGTTAAAAAATTTAAATATTGGCTAAAGACTAAAATTGTCCTCCAGCAATACATCTGACGGGTAGTCAAAACTGACTGAAACACCTTTTCATAAAATATAGTGTTCTCATTTTGTGGAATTTATTGAGTTAATTAAAAGTTAAAATGTATTTTATTATTTAAAAAGTTAAAACAAGGCCTACCCTTTCACAAAACCAAAAATTAAAAAGGAAAAAAATGTAAAAAAGTAAAAAATGAGTAAAGTTAAATGTTAGAAATTTGTATAGTACAAATAAATCTCACAAGATATGGAGATATAATTAGTCTGACCAAATTCAAATTTAAAAAAGTAATAGCTTTAAGAAAATGTAAAAAATTGCAAACATGACACGATAAAACACAAAGCCATAACCATCACATAAGATGGCATTAGAATTGGAAGAAAACGTTCATCAATTGGAGATATCACTACTTAGTGGCACGGACTTATATACATATCAAGTCTAATATTACATGACATCCCCCAACATTCAGTCGTCATGGTTGGCAAGAAGGCCAGAACCAAGTTTATCAAAGGCACAATGGAAGACTCGTGCGGTAATAAATTGTGAGGCCGTATCTTCATTTTGACGTTTGCAATATAATAAAGTCAATTATGCATTTCCACCTTACCAGGGATACTTGATTCAGAATGAATGGAACTCAAAGCGCCAGTTGCTGATGATCACAAATAGCAGTACATACGGCAACAGCATGCATTAGTGAAAGTGAAGACTCGAGACACCGATTTTTATTGAAATATTCCCATAAATAAAATAAAATAGGAGAATTCTACAAACTATTCAACACGTCCATAAGGTTCGGGGGTTATCGTCATTCAGTTGCCTTTCCTTTACGTCTGCTGCTACTGCTCATTTCTAATAAGTAACAAACCATTGAATCCACATCGTCCCCAAATATGCTGTAAGCCTCAATCACCTGCAAATAGCTGAATCCCATAGACAACATAATCTGCATGCTGTCACTCAGAACCGTACTAGGCAAGCCGCTCCCTCGCCCCACTCCTTCATTCTTTGTTTCACTGCCTGATGACCCTGCTTCATATTTTCAACTACTAGTCAGAATCTAGAGTTCATGTAACGGTGCAACCTAGAGCCAGGGCCCAGTTCCAGCCAGCGCACAGCGGCCAGTACTGAACCACTTCCCAGCTCTATGGGGGCCCTCAGCCATCCAACAGGTCTTAAAAACTTGCGACTTTTCAGAAAGAATTGTTTAACCGTAAAAATTAAAAACAATGAACTTGAAATAAGTTACCGTTCAACAACTATACCAGACACACCGCAAAAAATCATGCAGGCAGTTTATGGAGGTCTAGTAATCATTCATCAATCAACTGTGCAATATAGCTAAGTAAATGAAACTCACTGGCTGCAGAAGAAGATGGTTCGGCACCCGAAGCGGATGATTCTCTATGCCCAAGCTGTTGCTTGAAAGTGTCATCAGCAAGATATTCGGCCCTTGAAGCTTCCAGCACCATGCGTTCTATTTCCTTTTCAGTTAGCTCAAGATCCGAGTAAAACCGCCCCTCGGCTAAAAGCGCCTGCCAATGGACGAAGGTTATCGTTTAGTGCAGCGAGATGAATGCAGATCATTCTGCACATAACCATTAAAATAACAATTACATTATCAATTTGTTGATCTTGTTGAGCTCTGATTGCTGCTTTGACCTGATCCTTATCGACGTTTCTCTGTTATACAAAAAATAAAAAATTTACTGAATGAACTATCATAACAACCATAGAATTATAACATAATCAGTTAAAAACCATTACATGCTATGAAGTGAAGATCTGTGTGTTAATAGTTATAAACTTACCCCCTGCAGAGAGCTAAACCCAAGTCCAGCACCAATGGTAAGTAGACATGGATCAACCAGAGAGTTGTAATGATTTCCATGATGGTAACTTAACCGTATCGGAGGCATATCTGTGTTATAGCTTCCATGGAAGGTGTTTATGGGTTCTAGATTAATGGAACTGCGTCATTAACATGATAGACTAACCAAAAGACAGTTTTAACCAGAAAGAGTATTTCTAATATAAACTGTGATCTTACGGAAGCACCTGTGCTGTAAGAGTATATGTGGATTGGCCGATTATACATTTCAGATAAAGCTTGGATCTCAACATTGTTACCATAAACCTGAAACCCATAAAAGAATGCACATTATTTAGATTCAGGAACCAAACAAGAGCGTGCGCCTAATAGTAGCAAGCTCTTATAACTCCCACCCCGTCTTTGTGTGTCAAAGGACAGGTAACAAGGTATTCATAAAAATCTCAGAGAAAAGGGGGGAAATTGACAGTAATGAGAGGAATAGTCTGTTAAAGCGTAGTACATGAACTATAAAGTAAGATGTCATTACAGTGGTTAACCTACCAAAACAGCATACTTTTGTAATTTGTTACTGTCACCAGAACAGAAAGTGCCTAGTCCACAGGCAGAGATGCAAGTAATTTCAACATATTTCTTGATAAAGCATTCAGCAATTAACCCATAGTCGAAAGCCATGAGAAATGTTGTAGCACCCAAAGAATCAAAAAGAGATTCTGGACTCGACAAATTAAAGCCATATAGCTTGTTCTTTGGAGCTCTATCTAAATTAAAAATTTATCAAATCAATAGCAACTAACTATATTCTCCGCCCAAAAAAAAATCACAGTTCCCCGTAATCTTTCTTTTACATCCCCACCACACATTTTGCTATAAATCTAATCTTCTTTAACATAAAGCTCACAATAACAAGCTCAGATTAGTTACTTTCTCCATATGCCAACATATGGTAGATAAGATGCCTCTAGCCACCGTATACTAGTGATGTAGATGTGAAAGGCCAACTAAATCCCTGCAGTTTGAAAGTGTCAAAAAGTAAATCGCTCCACCATTTATGATTTATCAAATATTACAACTTCACTGCAACTTAAACCCCAAGAGATTGCCACTTTACCATGCAAAACGCTACCCCACCACTACTCATGACCTGCCCCCTTCTTTTTTAATTTATCCTATAGGATTATTTGGAGAATTACATGAATCTATTACAAACCAAAACTCACTTTACTTTCTCCCATAAAAAAAAAAAAAAAAAAAAGAGGGATCACTTTCTTGTAATTCTGTTTTCTAACGAACCAAAATAAGTAACTCGATTGAAACAATAAAACACATCGCATACCTTATCTCTTCTCTTCCTCCTGCAATAGGAAGTAAAGCCTTCCGTTATAAATTGAGAGAAGTGATCTCTTTCTCTCTCCTGCAGAAGGAAATATAACATTATACTTCAGCAGCAAAACAATTGAATGGAGGCATTAACCAATATGACCATGCAACCCCTTCAAAAATAAGGATAAACTAAATTTTCTTCCTGGCATAATAGCATTTACGAGCAATTACTGTAATACAGACACTTAAGATTCAGAAACTAAATTATAGAACCAGGAAATTCGGATTTTGAGATATTAGCAGATTATAAAAACATATAAGATCATTACTGAAAGATGTTCTTCCTTACAGAACTGTCCACTTTTATCTGAAAAGGCCTAGTAAGAAAATTTTAGTCACTGAACTTCCCATACAGACGAAACACAATAGCATTTACAAAAGAGGAGGAGGATTGGAGGAAAGAGGGGAGAAATTGGATTTCTCATATTATTATGTGGTCATAGCGGGAAAACCGTGTCAACTTCAAAATTTAACATATCCAACCTCAGAAAAGTGCCCATAGTCAATTAGTTGGATGAAACTATGGATTTGGTTACAGAATAAGAAACCTAACAAAAAAAATCATCAGAATATGAAGGAAACAGATGACCTGAAACAAATTTAAATCTCACAGTACTTACTAATCATTAGTAAACGGAAGACAGTAGAATACTCAAAAGAAAACTAAACTCAAAAGTAGAGAGACTTGTTAAGTCCTGATGGCAGAAGTTTCCCAAACTCATTGAGAAACAAAACAAGAAAAACATAATGAGTTAAAAACAAGATGAACATTCCCAAGTCACCAAAAAAATCGTCATACCATGTAGTCGATGCACATCTGCCTAACCAAATCATACAGGTCGGAATCGCCATATACTTGATCTGCAACAGCTCGGAAGAGGCAGTTCCCATCCTCTAACATTTTTCTCACTTCCAAGCCTTTAACCCTCCTCAAATCGATCTCAAACTGATGTTCTCTCTCCTGTATCACATAGAAAAGTTATGAATCATGGTAATAGACTACGCGTACATATGACTAAATCTTCATTCCACAAGGCTTCTCCATTAGAACAGTAATTTAAAAAAAAAAACAACATTTTTAATTCGCACATTAAAGCTTAATTCGACAATGCAGTGTTCTAAAAGATGTAAAATGTGAAAAAGCATCCCCAAATCTTCAAGCTTATGCAAGCATCGACAAATCTTAGGCATAAAAAGTATAACTCAATTTTTTTTTAAATAACAAATGATTAAATAATTGAAATATTCATAGACCAAAAAGACAAATAAAAATAATAAGGCCATGTTAGCAAACCAATTCTATTTCAAAATGAAATTTGTTCAAACCAATAACATCCACATATCTCATATTTAGTGCACAAATCTTTACCATTCATTTTCAAACAATCTATTTCTATCTCAAAATAGAAATAGATTGCTAACACATATAAGCCTGTTAGCAAACTGATTTTAATGTGTGCGTGTTGGGGGGGGGAGTTCAATGGATTTGTGCAATACATAAGGGTCCTACGAAATATGTGGATAGAATTGGTTTGACCAACTTTTATTTAAAAATAAAATCAGTTTGCAAACATCCACCAAGACTGTAAATATATCATTTACTTAAATAGTTTCTTTACAATTTTACAATACTATTTACACATTTGCTTGCATGAGTTGCCCGGTTACTTCCCTTTCTCGACCTCTTGTTTCTCCTAATACACTGTGTTACATTTGAGGCCACTTTAGAACTATAGTTTGGACTTGTATTTTGATGTTAATCTCAAATGGGTCACTAGAAAGGGGGGGAATAACGAGGCTCACTTAAGGGTATGCTTGACTGTGCATTGGCACGCTTATTTGTTAACAATTTGGATTGACCTGCATTTGCACCTTTTCGACACAGTGACACGCCTACACACCTTCCAACACGACGCTTTATAGAATACTACTACAATTACTCAACAATATAACAAGATTGAACATGCAACAAATTAACACTTACTGTGGTTAACAGCACATGCTAAGTACATTAATAAAAACATATTAATGAATGGCTTAGAAACTGTTTAACTGATTCATATAATGGGAAGATGAGAAAACAACCTGAGCTAATCAATGAAATACCGAAGACAAGGTAATTGGATAACGGGAATGGGTTAAAAATCACACACACACACAAAAAGACTTACTGAATCGTCATATGAGGAGCTATAGCAAGTGCTCTGCTCATCAGCACTGTTATAACCTTCATTTTCACAATGAGATCGTGGAGAAGATGGCCTAGACCCCGTTGGAGATGACCTAATTGATACACTAGGCCAACCTGTAGGTCTCCTAGATGATCCTATTCGTACAGCATTTGAACCACCCAAATAACTTCTCCAAGGCTTACTGTTCACTGAAGATGGTTTTGGAGGTGGCACAGGAGGTGGTGGTGGATAAGAACTCACATTAACCATCTGTAAAGAGCTACCAACTGCTGCATCACTTTCCTCATCAACAACTGTCAATCCACCAAACCCTTTAATCAAGTCTCCAGCATCAACATCGTCAGCACCATGAACCTTCTTGTTGTCCTCAACTTTATCACCGTCATCACTCAGATCATTGTTCAACCTCTCTTGTGCAATATCATCACTTCTAGTTCCCTTGCTTTTACCATCTAAAACACCAGGATTATCTGATGATTCATCCTCAGTAATCTCTTCTTGTACTTCCCCCAAAGTTTCATCTCTGATGGCTGGAACAACCTGCGAATTGTTAGTAGCTGGGGACTGTGGAGAAGGCGGCGAAGATGAAGGATTGGGCACCACTGGAGAGGGTGATGATCTGTTTTGATTTGATGATGACGACGACGACGAAGAAGAAGGCCCGGTAGAACCACGTTGAACTAAAATACGAGTCATTATTCCCCCCCTCTCCTTCAAATTCAGCACCCAAGTGGAGTCACCTTTATTTCTATCTTATTTCCAAAATTAGAGGAACAAAACGAAAGGTTTCAATTTGTCACGTGTTCTGGCCTTGGGGGAAGTGACACCAATTCCCCGGCTGAATGATTTGTTTTTCCAGCCCACTATGCTTTGATCCTCGCAAATCAATTTCTGCATTCCCCTAACAATTATCATGAGATCTTGATCTCCTAAACTTTTATTCTTAAACAATAAAAATCCTCTTGCTATAAAGTACTGAAATATACCCTTAATAAAGGCCCAAAATTACAAAATTCACCTGCACAAGCTCAAAACTTCAATAAAAAAAAATCAACACAGTAACAATAAACTTATTATATATTAACCTAGAAAAAGCCAAAAAGAGGGTAGAAACTGAAACTCAAGAAAATTTTGCAGCACACAAAAACCACAGAGGCGCAGACGAATTCAAGAATCAATTTTTTAACACGAAGAGTTGAATTTCTACATAAAACGCAAAGCTAAACACTCATATATGGAGGAAACACTAGAATCAGCTAATAAAAGGTAAATTAAGATACTTAACACCACCTAATAATTTCAGCAAAACCACCTCGCACGATTCAAACAGAAAATCAAACCCGTAGGTAAGAAAATAATCCGAGGTGGTAATTGAACCTCTCGATATTGTTTTATTGGGGGAAAAGGAAGAGCCTCTGAAAAAATCAACCCGTGTTCGAGATTAGAGATTCATAAGAAATCAGACTATTAATTGTTAATCAACTAAGAAAAAATCCCCACGACGAATAACCCGTCTTTTTAGGCGTAATTATCCATACACCGAGTTAATCATATTGAAAAAGAAAACCCTAGGGTTGACCCAATAACGAGTGAAGTTACTCACCGGAATCGTATGATAAAACCAAGTCGACGAAAAAGCAATACAGAGAGTGCAATTTTGTCTAGGGTTTTGTAAAGCTGATAGAACTTGGAGACGAAGAAACGGAAAAGTTTAAGTATATATCTCTGTGAAGGTGTGTGGATAGGCAGAGAGAGAAGTGTACAGTGGAGAGAGAGAGAGAGAGAGAGAGAGAGAGAGAGAGAGAGAGGCTTTGTTGAGGAGACAAAACGGGAGGCCGAGAAACAAGCAGGCCACGTGACAATCTTGAGTTTTTTTTACCCTCTTTCTTTCATTTTTCCTTTTCTTTTTGTTAATTATTTTTATAGTTGTTAATAATTGAATTTATTTATTTATTTGTACTCATTTAATTCCCAACAAATTTCTTTCAAAAAAAAAAATTTTCCCAACTAATTATTATTACATTATCATTAATTAATTACTTCGAATTAGGTTTGGTTGTAAACAAATGTTGAGTTCAGGTAACCTCATCTCAAAAGAAATAACTCATTTATTACAAGATTATTTTATCAGGTGTTGAAAATGTATTTCAGTAGTCTTCGAATGTCAATACATTTACGGATATCAATACTTAATTTTAAAAAGCTTTTGAATTTCATGAAGATTTGATAGGAAATGTTGTAATACTTAATAATAATAATAATAATAACTTAAACACCATTTTTGTTTTAGTATAAAGTGAATAGAAAAATTGGTCATCCCGAATGAATGAATGGCTTGTGTATTAATTTTGCAAAGAGAGATTGATGAAAAGATATAATTATAATATGTATTTACAATTATGTGCATTAAATTAAAAACTCTACTTTTGTTTGTTTTTTATCACAAAATGAGTAAATTTAAAGTTTTGTAACAAATAATCATTTGTGCTCTTAAAATATAACTCCTAACTCATTCTGATAGAGTGTCTTGAGATATCAATCATTCTTATAATATTCAACCGATGATTGTCTCGTATCCTTGAATAATATATATATATATATGACTATTTTGTGAATAACGATGATGTTTAGACTTTTAAGTATATACATGACTTCTTTTGTTAATTAGATTTTTCACCCGTGCGATGCACAGTTAGAGATCTAGTAAAAAAATCATATATCAAAAGTAGTTTAATAAAAATTTAGATACTTAATGTCATAAAAGAATATAAAAACTATAACACTTACAAGTGTAATTCATATTGTAAAAGGAAGTATTATATCAAATAGTATCAGAGTCTTTTTTGCAATTAAAAAATTTGTCACATGCATTTGCTCTAGATAGAATTTTTGTCTAAATGATGACATCTTCATGTCTTGAGATTATAAGTATTGTACCATTATACAATATAGTCGAATGATAAAAATTTTGTAACAATATACTAGGAATACTGATTTTTAATTTCGACTTATGGCTGAAAATTATAGAATATAGTATCGCATTTAAGAATTCAGATTTGTAAAGATTTTCACTAGAAGTTGTTAGAATATGATGAAATGATAGCATGTTCATCTCTGCGATACATGGCAAATGGTTAAAATTTATTTAAAATTATATGTCAAGATAGATGTTAAATGCTTTGTGAACCCTAAAATTATTTTTTTACTTTGCATTTTAGTAAAATGTGTCATTTACAGTAATCATTTTCTTACTATTTGAGATTATAATTTGATGATGATAAGATAATAATATAACCTTAACAAAGTCACTTTCTTGTAATTACGTATAACTTTAGTGATATAATTGTTGATAATTAAAATAGAGAGACCTAATGCCTATTAAATTAAAGTTTTTTATCTAATTATTGACAACTAAATATCATTTATATATTTGCAATTAAAGTAAAAATCCAGTGACTTTGATACAATTAATTTTGTCATAATTTATGTTTTTTCCTTAGTAACAACGGAAACAAAAAAATGTCTTAGATAATTGATAAAATAAAAGAGATTCATATAATTCACTTTGACAATAAATTTTGATAGCGGAATTCAGGTTGTGAAGACAGCCAGCAAGAATATTAAAAGACAAAGTAGTTAATTGGATTGAGCTCATACAGAAAAACTCTTAAAAAATTCACATGGCACAACTCATTTTATTCATATATGTATTTATGCAAGATTGTATTATTGCATTGTAAAAGTAAATAATATCATATTTTATACTGTACTGGTGTCTATCTTAGAAAAAGCCAAAAATGAAAATATAGTATAATTATCACTAAATATAACAAACTAAGTCTCTTAAAAGACGGGATACTAAACTACCTAAAAATATCACACAACACCAATGTCATTGCCAAAGATGAAATCGAAAGAAGTCTCACTCATGCGTTGTACAGATAAGTGTCAACAGATTTACATAACAAAATCAGTAAATATATAATTTTAATTTAGTACTTTGCATGTTAAATTAATATTTTATTAATAACATATTAATAATTACTCTGATATGTACTCGATTAATATTTCATTATATTTTACTATTAAATCATTTAACTTATTTTATATTATTAGTTAACAGTATAATAATATGTATTCGGCATATAATGTAAATATTCATTTTCGCTCGATACCCGTTTAAATAAAAATTTTCATACTCATATAAGAAAGTATATTCGACGTACGTCTTTTAACCAGATAATATATTGTTTCCCCACATGCTTTTTTAATTAGGTGATGCTTCGTTTTATTTTGTTCAAATACCCATAATATTACATTGTTATTTTAGTCTAACAAATAACAAATATAATCCTTAAACAAATAGCATGATTTTATAATGACAATCATTAGAGTTATAGTGTATATTTGTATCAAAACTAACGTGTAAGTTTGTTTTTTAAGCAGCTTGTCATAAATAAAGTACAATATATCAGTTACACTGTCTAGAATTATGAATTGATATGCGAATCACAAATCACCACTTGATATTTAAAGTAAAATGTTTAAGTGAGTCTATAATTTTGGGTTCACTCCAAACTTGTCATTCAAGTTTACATGTCAAACTTATATAAAGTTGTAATAATTAGCAATCAAATGATCAAATCACAATCAACTATAGTAACTACGAGTTTAGCCTCTTAGCTTGGCGTTGCATAGGAAGATTAATTCTAAAAAAATTCAATAAAAATGAACAATAAAATATTAAACAAATACGTACTATTGAATTTGTATGACAAAAGCAGTAAATATATAGTCTTGAGTTAATATTTGACACGTTAAATTAATATTTTATTAATAATATATTAATAGTTACCTGTTAATTACTCGATTAATATTTTACCATATTTTACATTTATATCATTTAACTTATTCAATATTATTAGTTAACAGTCTACTAATACGCATGTGTATATACATATTCGTATTCACTTGATACATGTTCACAAAAAAAAAAAAAAAATTCATACTCATAAGAAAGTACTTTTCATTTTAACTTAATAATATCTCGTTTCCTGACACACATTTTCAATCAGGTGGTACTTTATTTTATTTTATACAAATACTCATATGATATCATGTGGCTATTTTAGTCTAGCAAATAACAAATATAATCCTTAAAAAATAGCATATATTTATAAATAAATTAATCTGTGGTGTCATTGTACTGTAGTTTTCAGGCTAAAAAGTCCGCTAATAAGGTTTTTTTATATTTTATTTCTTATAGCAGTAACTCATGTGGTATTATTAATTTTTTCAATTTTTATTCTCTTTTACATTATCCATCCAATTTTTTGAAATAAGATTCAATATTTAATTTAATAACTAACACGTATTTATCATTATTTAATTGTTTAAATTAGAGATAAATTTAATTATGCATTGATGGATAAGTGTTGATATCATTAAAATATTTATAGTTTATAATTTTTTAAGAAAAACATTTGTAGTTTATAATTCATAAAATAATGAAAATTAATTAATATGAATAAGAAACTTAATTGATAACCCGTGTTCATCAAATAATAATAAAACAATAGAAATAAATATGAATGAGAAACTTACTTGATAACCCGTATTCATCAAATAATAAACTTCACTTAAAAACTTTTATTTTTTTTATAAATTGTCTTAATTAAATTGAATATTTAATTAATTAAACATATATATCGTTAGTTTAGATTAAAAATTATAATTGTAATTTTTTCTTAATGTTTTCCACTAGAAATGTTAATAAATACAACTGCTTTTTTAAATAGATAAACATTTTACGCATTACAATTTATTCATTTCGGAACTATAGGCCAAAAATAAAGAGTAATTTTTGAATCTTGAGAAGATAAATTTGAAGATAGTAATACAAAATAATGTTTTTCTTCTCAATTGGACTAATCAATATTAGAAGAAGTTAATTAATATTCAAATAAAAAAGAAAGAAAAATATTCACATTTATATTTATTTAGGAATCTAATCGGACTGGGAAATGCCTTTTGTTAATTCAACCGGACAGGGAAAATTATAACATTAATTAAATTAATGCTTTATTTCTTCCATAAATCGAATTTCGTATGTTTATAAATTTAGAAACGCTGCGGACAAACTATTATTAATAATTTAATATTTTCTTTGAGTGAAAACACGCGAGAATAGTAATATATAAATGAAAATTATTAAAAAACAAAAGAGTTGGTACAATGGTTTAAAAGCATATTACTCTTAATAGGCAGGTCACGAGTTTAATCATTCACTATTATATTTGTAATAATTTTTTTATTAAAAATAACAGTTGGTGTGATATAATGTTATAAGCAATTATGCCATATAGAGTTTAGGCGAGAAATATTTTTTAATTGCGCTAGACAAACTATCATTTAATATATATATATATATATATATAGATATTACAAAGACTTTTGGGTTTTAACAATATAATTAGAAAATGTTCGGTCTAATTTAACATGCAAGGACACATTTTCGAGTAATTTTGGAGGACATGTTTCTCTGACATGATTAAGTGACATAGTTAGTTGGCAAATATTAATTGATTGTTTATATATAAGTTGTGAATTTAAAGGCCCATAAACATCTAATACATAATTGACAATAAAGCATATCACTTTTCTATGTCAGATAAAAATGTCTCTAGAGAATTATTGCACGTTTCAAATGAAATTTCATCTTATCACTTGACATTACAGTATTAAATGACAACTGCATCAAATGAGTAAATCAAATTACACTCCACTATGAACCATGAACTCTAGTTTGAAGGGGAAACAAAGCCTCTCAATACCTCTCCCTCCTTAAAAGACGTACGAAGGCAAACTTTTCTTTAAAAAGTAACCATTTGAGAGCAATCAAACAAGTTTTCCTTTTGTTGGTACTTATCAACAGAGTTTTAAAAAGTGCAAGACGTGGAAAATGAGTTTAGACGTATTTAGGCGTACTAATGTGTTATAAAAGCGCGATCAATAAGTGATAAAACTTAAAATGTCGTGAAGCGTGAAGCCAAAATTTCAAATATAAACATCAATTTAGCATCGCCTAAGTAAGCTTTTAAAATACTAATGAATCACGGCTGAAAGTAAAACGAAGAGGGCAAAAACAACATTTGCGGTGAAACAAGCCACCAACACATTGCTAATGCGCTGGCAAAAACAGTTGGCAAATTGCAACAGTAATAAAGACCAACAGAACTTGGTAAAATCATAACTTTAGTTCCACACACCCAAAAAAAATAAAAATAAAAATAAAAAAGGACGACATTACCAGAAATCGTAGTGCATAGGCATATTTTGGCAGGCACAAGTGGGTAGCCAAACATGGCTTCCGTTCAAACCATTAAAAAGATAGCGTACACAATGCATCCTTAAAATTTTTGGAGCCCTAAAAGCATCATTAATGTTAGGATAACAAAAAACCTAAATTTTGGATTTCCCCCCAACAACTCAAATAATGTGTTAAAATGAAGGGAGAAAAACTTATTTGGTGGGGGACCACCCTCATTTAGGTTTTCTCTACCTCTCTCATTCCCCACAATCTAATAAAATATTATTTTCTCCCACTCCCCTTTCGATCCAATAAAATACCGCCACGTGTCTAATTCATATTTTTCCTCCACTTTTTCCTCCTATATATTATTTGGAAATAAGTTTTTTCCCCTTAACTTTTTCCACTTCTCTTTTTTCCCCAACATTAATTTTGCTCTAAGTTGGGATTTAATTCCCCCCTTTTTACTAGGAGTTGAGATATAAAAATTGATATAGTGTATGTACAAATTTTATTTTATTTTTTTCACTAACAAATAAGCAAGCACAATGAATTTGTTAGATATACTCGACCAGGTCATCATCATTCTACAAAGAGAACTAAAAAAATTTACCAAATTTCAATAATATTATTTGAACAATTATAACTTTATTTGTCAATCTCAAAAAGATTTCCTAGATTACTGGAAGCCCAAAATCACGGCCGTCAGACGGCCTACTCACTGACTCTGACACTGTGTGCAAGCAAATTTTAGTAGGCTTCATTGGATGCCTACAACAGAAACCTATTACCATCTACAATATATAAATACTCTTTTTTTTTTTTTTTTTTTTTTTTT